>APFE030972215.1:149051-196601 GCA_000404065.3 Pinus taeda
AAAACCATCACGTCCAAAACCATGGATCGAAAACCATAGGTAGGTTCGCCCAACCTAATATAGGGTCCAAAAAAAAAAATTCTCGGAGCGCTGCCCTGAACCCTGTAGAGGGGGGCTACCCACCCCCCTCAAACCCCCCGGACAGGGGGGGCTGCCGCCCCCCCTGCTATGCAATCGGCGCAACGAAGGGGGGGCTCCGCCCCCCCTCTAACCCCCTGGTTCACTACGTAGGTTAGTCGTGGAAAGAATATAACACAACCCAACATATGGCACAGTCAGATGAGAAAGAAACATGGAAGAGTCTCAGTCATGTGATACGACCATATGGGTTAGCTCCATTGGTGTTTGGTGATACGAGTCGGCCCCATTAGCGCCCTACCCCCTCTCCAACATGTATGTATATATATATGTGTGTGTGTGTGTGTGTTTGTGTGACAATCAATGGCATCGCAACATTAATAGCTTGACATAGTTGTGAAAAAAATATTTGTAGTTTTGTGTTTTGAATGGGTTGTTTCATTTCAGAGGTTGCTAGGTTGACTCTGGGGCGTGTTTCTCATTTCGTGGTATATATGTACATTTTACAGCGATGTTCTATGTGAACCAAGCATATAGGTGAGTTGGGGTTAGGGTTTTTTTGTTCTATGGTGGTCATGAGTTAGAGTCTGGTTGGACTAGCTAAAGTTGGAAACACTTTTTTTGTTCGATTGATTGTGCACCAAAAGGGTGCATTTTGTCAAACTATGCAACAAAGAAGTGAATTTTGTTGACATGGATCAAAATGGTACATTTTGTTAACCCATTAGGGTCATTTTATTAATTTTTTATTTTTATAAATTTTTATGAGTCATTGTAATGCCCAAATTGATTTTTGAAAAGGGGAAATGGCAAGAATTTATTTGTGATCTGAAAGGGGGACATGAAAAGTCATCAAGATTTTTTTTAGGCAAAGAGGCTATATTTATTTTGTTGTTATCAAAATGTTTTATGGATTATGAACATATTTATTCTTGATGTTCATAATAAGAAAAAAAGATGTTACTATTGATGATTGTAGAACATTAGTGAGGTTGCATCGATATGATATTTGTAAGGGGCATTTATTGTGTTTTCAGTGTGCGGATCCAGTTTGAATGATTGTGAAGGGTGTTCCACTATTATTTGGTGAAGTAGGTTGGTGCCTCATTAGTTTTGAGTCTATAGAAGATGTTGGTGGCTAATCAGATTGAAACCTAAATCAGGTTCAAACCTATAGCAAGTTTGTGCTACATATTTTTGGGGGGTTGGTTCCTACAAATTAATGTAATGAAAGATTGAAGAAGATAAGAAGATTTGTGTTTTTCTCCCACAAATATATCCACGTATATTTTTGTGTTCATGTGTATTTACGTGATAGTTGATTTTATTGATGCACTATTATGCTTTCAATTATGATAAATTGTGAAATTGTTTGAATTGATTAAATTTCCCCGAGAATTGACTTATGCCTTATTCAAATGAAGAAATTCAAATTTCCACTTTAGCAGGATGATCTGGAAAGTAGTTAGGAGGAGTGACATGGCCAAATCACTCAGGTAAGTTAGTCAATTCGAGTTGGTTGGCTAGTAGTAGATTTGTGTGCAAGTTGGTGGTTGAGATCTACTTGTCTAGAGGTGTTATCTTTAGTGAAAATTTGTTAGTTGAGCTCTAGTCTAGAATAGAGTTAGTATGATTTCAGTTGGTTAGTTATAACTGTAGTTAACTCATTGAAATCTCAATTAACTAGCCAATTCACTAAAAATAACCCTAGTCATGCATGCAATTTGAATTGCCTAGTGATGTGGAGGGAAAAGGCACAATTTTAATTCTATTGTATATTATTTCGAGTGTACATATTTTGTGTATGCATGTTAACTTATTCTCTTTGGATTTGTGCAAGGACATAGGAGTTTTCCCTATTCTTTAGGAGCAATAATTGTGCAAAGAAATAGGAAGAAGTAGGAAGCCTATTTTGGCCAAGTATTGGCTAGAGAAGTGTTAGGAGGAGATCATAATTGTAGTGCAATTGAACTTCAAATGTTGAACCATTCATTGTAATAGATCATTGTTCTCATATGACATAATACAAATAGAGGAGGGGTACACCTTGGATGCAACATGGGTATACCTTGAATGCAAAATGAAATTCCACATCTAATGAGTGCTCCTGATCAAAATTTGAGTAAAATCGCAGGGAGATATGTTGAAAATACGAGTTGAGAAAGTTAATATTTTTTTTTACTCCAAAAATTGTGAATCAGCCCCCATGGTTGACATCATCATATTGAACCCTATTGTTTCTTATAAAGTTTATTTTTGTTGTACATTTTTGTTTTGAGGCCCATTTTTTACCTCAAAATTTCTCCAATGTTCCACCCATATCTCTGATCATATCCATGAATGGAGATGAAAATAGAAGTTATTAAAGGCACCGATTCTAGATTTCCTTCTTGTTGATTGGTTCTAAAAATATCTCTTACCTACCATCACAAAGGACCTTTCCATATCTAGAGCTATTACAAAATACCAAGTCATTAGACATATCAAACATCTGGATCTTATCTATTCACAATCGGACACCCTTTATGACATGATCCCTAATTCTCCTTGAACTTCAAATGTTCCCACCACTTCGCAGCCTGGTCTGCATGCTAACAATTTCATTATTGCTATGACTGCAACTGTTGTAAACCAATTGAGTGGGAAATTAGCTCAGTTATCGATTACTGTTGCCCCCACTTCAACTACAAAGGCTCACCCAACTGCCCCTCCAACCACTGCAATTAACTTTTTGAATTTTTCACAATCAACTAGCAGTAACAAAAAGAAGAACAAAAAGACAGAAGGAGCAACAACCTAGTTGTTAATTTTAGGTATGTTCTATGCTAGAGCAATTTATTTAAATTTTCACTGTTAGCTCAATATCTTTTCTAGATTAGCAGTCACATCAGCATTAAAGTAAATTGCAGATAGAACATAAATATAAACCGCAGAAGACAAGACAAGACAAGAGGACACAAGATGTGGCGCTAGCTAGGGACAAACCCCACAATGTGGGAAACCCTTGATCAATTCTTCTTTTATGTTCTTCAAAGTTTAGCAGAGAAAGTGAGAGAGATATTACATTTACAACATAAGTCAACTCTTTGATGTATCCTATAATGATGAGATCAGTTGAAGACATTCTACTTCAACTGATTCTCCAAGGTGACGACTTCACCTATCGTAGTGCTGCCTTTCATCCATTTTGTGCACATAACTTTGTGACACCATGTTGTACTATCACATGTGTTGAACCTTGATGACTGAGCTGCTCCTGCTCTTATCATCATGCTACTCATTATTTATCATGCCCACTGTCTCATTGATCATCACGCTGCCCTTGCTAATGTGCCCATCATGCATCATCATTTTGTCTCATACATCAACATGTTGTTCATTACAGAGATGGTCTCTACATATTCTTCAAGCCTTGAAGTTGCACCTGCTGTAGATTATGTAGCATCATGATATGAGACCGTTCATTCTTGTCATTCTTTATCACTATGCCAAGGTCATGAAAGTGCATTTCTGTGGGATCACTGGAATCCTTCTCATCATAATTATGATGGGATTATGACTGTATCTAGTGAGTAGGCCAAGAAAAAGAGTATCACTAGACTCTTGTCTTCACAAGTATGCCTGAGGCTGATATGACTTCATGACAATGTATCTACATGAGTGTGTATAAGGCATGTTCATGGCAGCATATAGGTGTTGTGCATACATAACTACGTATGCATATAAGTCTGTGTATAAGGTGACAACATATAGACTGTCCATGTTATGTGTATAGTTCATTGCCAATGGATTAGGGCATCACATAGATGTTTCCATTGTTTGCATATTAGTGACAATATATGACCAATATATAAATGTTTCCATGGTTACGTATAAATGTCATTATTGACTGCGTGTACCTTCGGTTGCTCTTCATGACAGTAGATAACTGTGGCTACTTGTCTTTACAATGGTTCCATATACCCTGCGGCTTCATATACCTTGGCTCTTTGTGGCCCACTGACCTGTCGCTCCTTAACCTCCATTGACTGTGGCTTACTGCGGTTGCTCTTCCTCTTATGACTACGGCTGGCTGCGAGCTTTTCTTTATTACTGCAGCTACCATCTATGGCTGACTTTCACTATGTATAAGGAGTCTACAAGACTGCGTATGAATGTCTCCATCTTTGACTGCGTAAGAACTTCTTAGACAACGTGTTAGGGTATGGTATCTCCCTTAACTGTGGCTGGGATCTCCCTTCATCTGTGTCTTAATCACTTTGATTTAGGGCCTCATTTGTAGGCCAATGTATTACCCTTGGTGTCTCTCTCCTTTACCAAAAACCCAAGACGTGCCGAGGAGGAGATCACCTCAAGAATACATGTCCAAAATGACATCAAGTCCTCACCAATTTATACTAAAATGTGGATGATGAATAGACACATCTATTGGGCTTCTGAGCCTACTCAAGTTGTTGGACGACTTGAAAATTTGATTTATAACATAAATAAATTCATAACTTCATAAATACTTATCGGAATCGGAGGATCTTTAGATCAATCCTACACCTCTCGATGAGAGGGATCCAATAAAAATATCAGCTACCATAAATAAGATGAACCACATGGAGTTTGGCCCTAGTTTCCAATTTTAACACTCCCTCTCAACTAGGGAGAACTCCATCCACTGATCCATATGTCTGACTGTACTATCTCTGCCATTAGTGCCCTGCACTGCTCCGCTTAGCTCTTATTGGCTCTGCTCAACTCTGTTGGCTCTGCTCTGCTCTGCTCAACTCTGTTGTCTCTACTCTACTCTGTTTAGCTCTATTGAGCTATGAAGAAGAAGAATTGATCGAGAATGTGTCAAACCATTCTCCACTGACCCAAATTCAGTCTCAGAGTGTGTACCACTAGTCTTAGACCAGTCCTCAACTGAACCAAAGTCAGTATCATAGTAAGTACAACTCCTACCACTGGTCCAAGACCAGTACTCTATTGACTCGAAGTTAGTCTCAAAGTATGTACCACTAGTACCAGACTAGTCCTCTACTAACATGAAGTTAGTGTCATAGTGGGTACAACTCCTACCACTGGTCCCAGACCAGTATCATTGATCCCAGATCAATCAAGGTCATCCTAGCATAGGGAGTATGGTAGATACAACGATGTGTCCATCAGTACTACAATGGTCCCTATCCTCATTTCCCTGCTCATTGATTAGATGAGAGGTACTTCCCATGAGTCCCAGTCTGCATGGGTAGGATGCCTTGACAGGAGAACTAATCAATCATGTCCTCACAGGAGAACTAATCATCCTACTACACAATAATCATGGAGAACACATCATCTAGACCTCACAGGAGAACTAATAATCTTGTCCCACAATAGAGCTAGTCATCTTGTTCACAGGAGAGAGAATCATCTTGTCCACAGGAGAGCGAATCATCCTGTCCCACAAAAGAGCTAATCATCTTGTTCATAAGAGAGTGAATCATCTTGTCCACAGGAGAGCGAGTCATCTTGTCCCACAAGAGAGTGAATCATCTTGTCCTAGTGCGCACCACCAAGGGAGGGTGAGTCACCCTGTGGTCATATGTTGCTCCAGTAAGAATCGCAAGCCCCCAAAGCTCCCAGAGCTCAATGTATGCAACATGCAGGACCCTTTTACAAGGGTCTCTCGATGACTCCAATTTGTTTGGGAAAATTACAAATTTGATCTTTCCCTGGGGCTCTGACAAAGTGTGGCGACCTATACATCATCTCAATGCCATGGAGCCTCCTTGCTCATCGACTTACCATATCCCAAATAAGGCAGTATTTTATGTCTATCTGCTTGAGAAATCATTGAATATGAGATACCTCAATGATCCAATCCCACCTCTAGTTGTCACAGAGAATCACAGTGGTATTCATCATGTGTACTCACTGAAGAGTTTCCTCAACCAGGCAACTTCATACAAGGTCATACTCATAGTTATGTATCCAGTCTCGGTGGTACTTATAACAACCAACTTCTACTTCCAGCTCATCCATGATATCGAAATAGAATCCAAAGAGAACCAGCATTGAGAAGTGCTCTAATGATCCTCCACACTACCTACCCAGTCAACATTCGAATAATCATGCAGTTTTCATATTTCTGGCAGTGTATCTCAATCTATGAGAGATTGTGCCCCAAAGATATCTCAGAATATTCTTGGCACCAATCCAATGAGGCTCAACCAAATATGAGTTCACCATGCAAAACATATGCTCAGAATCCAACTCCCTCTTATTTCTGCAAATGAGAGGGTTTGCACCTGTCAAAAATAGTTTGCCCGCATAAGGTGCCGGTATGAGAGGTCTATCATTGACAACCTTCGGCTAATGTTTTGGATCGGTTTCACTCCTAGTGAATCTCAGCTTCATCAAACAACTATCAATCCTCTCATACTCTACCCTGGGTGTTTCAATTCAAGCCATAGAAGGCTTTCTTCCACCTATATACATGAGATTTCTGTTCATGAATCTCAAACTCCACGGGTTGTTCCAAACCTGTGGACCTGCTACATGAGGGGAATGGTTCCCTTGTAAAATTTTCTTTTGGTACATCTCAGACATGTACTTTCATTCTCTTTTTGAATTCAGGCTTCCCTGTCACCATCAGACTCACAGACCTC
This sequence comes from Pinus taeda, assembly GCA_000404065.3. Classification (NCBI taxonomy): domain Eukaryota; kingdom Viridiplantae; phylum Streptophyta; class Pinopsida; order Pinales; family Pinaceae; genus Pinus; species Pinus taeda. The sequence goes on from APFE030972215.1 coordinate 155,771, forward strand.
CAGTGCTATGTGTCAATTGACATAGTCCCTAGTGGAATTCCTATAACTTAATACAACCCTGAACTCAAAAACATCTTTGAAAATTCTATTTTCAAACACATACCTTTCCATCAACGAATTTCACCGTAAAACCTTCGACTTCCATTCCTGAAATGAGCACCAAGTTCTTTTTGTGATCAGGTACATAAAGGAGATTTTGTAAAAGAATCGAGATATCCTCATTCAATTGAGAGGTAACATTCCCTACACCCTTTTCAGGATAGGTGGCATCGGCTTCAAGTATAATCCTGGGGTTCCTTGCTTTCTTTGAAGAGTCGACCATTTCTCCTTGATGAACTGTAATACCTGTCATTCTTTTGATCATTGAAGATGTCCCTGGAATGATCATCAAGTGATGTGTCCCTGCCATTTGGACACTAGTTATGTATCTGGTCTTCCAATGAAGTGATATTTAGATGGGCCATCAGAAACTTCCACCATGCCATTCTGATAATATGCTCTGCTTCGACTTCACCCTTAGAGAATGAGAAGAGGGATAATGATCCCATTGATCCTTTTGTTCTGTCCCAACTGTCTTTGGTGATTGCTCTTTCACTCTTGCTTGCGTATTGTCTTCACCTTAGCTTTGATACCATGTTAATTTTAGGTATGTTCTATGCTAAAGCAATTTATTTAAATTTTCACAGTTAGCTCAATATATTTTCCAAATTAACAATCACATCAGCATTGTAGTAAATTGCAGATAGAACACAAATATAAATCGCAGAATACAAGCCAAGACAAGAGGACACAAGATGTGGTGCTAGCTAGGGACAAACCCCACAATGTGGGGAAACCCTTGATCAATTCTTCTTTTATGTTCTTCAAAGTTCAGCAGAGAAAGTGAGAGAGATAGTACATTTACAATAGAAGTCAACACTTTGACTTATTTTATAACGATGAGATCAATTGAAGACATTCTGCTTTAACTAATTCTCCAAGGTGACGACTTCACCTATCTTAGTGTTGCCTTTCGTCCATTTGTTACACATAACTGTGTGACACCATGTTGTACTATCACATGTGTTGAACCTTGATTACTGAGCTGCTCCTACTCTTATCATCATGTTGCTCATTATTTATCAAGCCCACTGTCTCATTCATCATCATGCTGCCCTTGCTAATGTGCCCATCATGCATCATCATGTTGTCTCATACATTAGCATGTTATTCATTACAGAGATGGTCTCTACATATTCTTCAAGCCTTGCAGCTACACCTATTGTAGATTATATAGCATCATGATATGAGATCATTCATTCTTGTCATTCTTTATCACTATGCCGAGGTCATGAAAGTGTGTTTCTGTGGGATCACTGGAATCCTTCTCATCAAAATTATGACAGGACTATGACTGTATCTAGTGAGTAGGCCGAGACAAAGAGTATCACTAGACTCTTGTCTTCACATGTATGCCTGAGACTGATATGACTTTAGAACAACATATCTACATGATTTTGTATAAGGTGTCTTCATGGTAGCATATAGGTGTCGTGCATACATAACTGTGTATGCATATAAGGTTGCATATAAGGTGACAACGTATAGACTGTCCACGTTGTGTGTATAGTTCATTGCCAACGAATTAGGGCATCACATAGAAGTTTCCATTGTCTGCGTATAAGTGATAGTATATGAAAAGCATATAAATGCTTCCGTGGTTGCGTATGAATGTCTTTATTAACTGTATGTAACTTCGGTTCCTCTTCATGACAGTAGATCAGTGGTTCTATGTAGCCTAGTGATCTACGGCTCCTTAACCCTACTGCGGCCCACTGATCTGCGACTCCTTAACCTCCATTTACTGCGACTTACTATGGCTTCTCTTCCTCTTATGACTATGGCTGACTGCGGCCTTTTCTTTATTACTGTGGCTACCATCTACGGCTTCCTTTCACTGTGTATAAGGAGTCTACAAGACTGCGTATGAATGTCTCCATCTTTGACTGCGTAAGGGCTTATTAGACAATGTGTTAGGGTATGGTATCTCCCTTAACTATGTTTGGGATCTCCCTTCATCTGCATCTTAATGACTGTGATTTAGGGCCTCATTTGTAGGCCAACGTATTACCCTTGGTATCTCTCTCCTTTACCAAAAACCCAAGACGTGGAGAGGAGGAGATCACCTCAAGAATACATGTCCAAAACGACTCCAAGTCCTCACCAATTTATACTAAAATGTGGATGATGAATAGACACGTCTATTGGGCTTCTGAGCCTACTCAAGTTGCTGGCCTACTTGAAAATTTGATTTATAACATCAAAAAAATTCATAACTTCATAAATACTTATCGGAATCATATGATGTTTAGATCAATCCTACATCTTTCGATGAAAGGGGTCCAATAAAAATATCAGCTGCCATAAAGAAGATGACCCACATGGAGTTTGGCCCTAGTTGCCAATTTTAACACTAGTAAAAAAAACCCAACTTAGAAATCCCATGTCACTACCAAATTTGATAAATGAAGAGAGAACATGGTTAAGTTTCCTTGCAAGATCTGTGTTGAGGACCATTTCACCTACAAACGTCTTAATTTATAGGAATGTACCAATCTCCTTGAACAAAAGGACTCTAGGATGCCTGTTGTCCTTAATAATCCTTTCCCTACCTAGCAGAAACAACAACAACATATTGCTGCGAACCCACCCCCATCCCCAGAAGGGGGCAACAATGGTTCTCATCCCCCTCCTTCTGGAGAAGTATCATCAATTGTCTATGCTTTTAAGGTAGATGGTTTACGAACATGGTACAAGAATTATGGGAACCCTATACCTGACACTATGGATATCATGTCCAACTCCACCCTGCCTCCACCTAATGATTTATGCATTGAGAGGCATTTTGTAGATCTTGTGATTCATCATACCAAAGGGACACTTCATCATATGACTCACAATCTGACTACTCACATTGCACATAACTATAGTATTGTAGAAGATCTTGTGCAAGTGCCTTACGCTATATCCACTCTCAAAGTATTGCAAAGTTGTCCTTCACAACGGAAAGCTTTACTATCAGCTATAGGTGAAGTTAACCCTTATGATTCCAACTAATTTTCTTTGACATGGCGAAAAGTACACCTCAACTTTCCCATCAAATTTCATTCCAAGTGTAGGTTCATGCAAAGGGAAAATCCATCCACTGCACTGTCATTGACGAAGGTGCTTCTACTTTTATGGTGACTACTTCATGTTGCCTTTCTCTGGGTTTTCCCACTTTATTCCACCATGAAATTATTTGAAAGATCTAATAGCCACACCTTCACTCCTAAAGGATATATTTCTAGCATCCCCATCACTCTTGGCAGGAAAATTGTTTCTGTTGATATTGAAGTTGTAGATTGCTTTCTCAACTCCAATCTTAGACGTAGTTGGACTTACGAAGTATGAGTTATTGTCTCATTAGTATTCATACTTAATTTTTTCCCTCATCAAGGAAATATTATGACGTTATATTAGCTATCCTTCTACACCCCTTAGTTTCAACTTTTACCAGCCAAACATGTTCCTCTAGTGGGTGGCTCTCCTGACACTTTTGTTGGCATCAATTCCAGTCTAATGAAATCCCCCTCATGTTTAGGGTGTTTCCATCTTCCACCAACGGAGTTTCCTATGACCATTTCAATGTTCTCAACTACCTTTAATGGCCCTACCAATCCTATGATCCTCTCGACCCATTCTACCAGTGATTATTTTTGTGACTAGATGCCCTTATTGCCTACCAAGTTAGATTATCAAGCTATCAAGATGGAATTTGGTACTCTATCTTCCTTTGTTCAGGTCAATAGTATTACTTACTCTCCCATCGCAACTCCCTCTATTTATTTCCTTAGTGAAGTATTTCTTTCTAACAAGGCTATCATGGAAGTCATGTCTTTAGATGAGCCACCTTGGGATCAATTTCATTAGTGTGCCTCAGTCACTCTCCAAACTGAACTAGGCACTTATCCTTTACAAATCTTTTCTATTGATCGCCTTGAAGTTGTTCCTTCCCCATTTACAATTGTTCATGAAATAGAGGTGGAAGGAAACTTAGGTAATTTATCTAAAACAACGTTGATTGACATTTCAATCAAAACATGTATTATGGAAAACATTCAGATTGGAACTAATTGCACTCCCAATGAGATTGTCAGTTTCACCTACCTCTAATATATTTTTGATTGGTCTTATGAAGAGCCACCTGAAATTGACCATGGTTTAACATGAGATCAAGAAACAAGCATTATTTTTATGGTATTTTTCTCAATCAGTAAGTTGAAAAATCCTCGAGTTTACTTCTTCAAGCTCGTTAAACCCCCACAAAGAAGAACATGCAATCTTTTTAGGGACTTTTTCTCACTCATAAAACTAAAAAAGCCCTAAGTTACCTTCTTTGGGCTCTAAAAAATCCTATAAAGAATATTTGAGCCATCATTTTCCTATATTTTTCTCACTCCTTAAACTGAAAAAGATACTACACATTTTATTCATTTTACTCATTTCAAACTTTACGAATAATATTGAGTTTACTTTGTTCCCCTCGTACTTGTAATAAAATGAGGTGGATGTCTATTGAGCATAGGTTTATCACTTCATCCAAACTCAATGGAATAACTATGCAAAAGGAACTATGACAGTTATCTTATTAATTTGTTTCCATACTCGGTCATGAACCATGACAAAGGTACCCCCTTGGAGTCTTCTTTAAGCTCTTTTTAGACTCTCTAATTGTGAAAAGACCGCCTAGTTTACCCTTATGGACTTGTTAAACCTAATCAAATTTAAAAAAAATTGGAAGAAGAAGTGGTTAATATATCTCTATCTGACGTAAATTTTGGAAATAGTCCATTATCATCCCTTTCACATGGTACTTTTCACAGTATATTCCTTTTTTGTCATCTTCTTTGAGAACCCTACAACATTATGAGTCTTTCCTGATACCCTGATGTGTGTGCATCTTCGTTTCCTTATCCTCCTAGTGTTTCCTGGTCTTTTTGGTATTGTGCCTTCTATTGTTCAAGGGATTGTCTACTTTATGCTACCTTTACTAATGGTTTTATCATATGTCTATTGCCCCTTAGTCAGTTCATCCTATTTTTCTACTCTATCTTCAAACTAAATCATTTTTTCCCATTTCACATCAATTGATGTAGGACTCCTTATTTCCTACCTTTGATAGATCCCTTCCTATCGAATTTAACACATTATATTGGAAGTGCATTGAGAAACATCACAGTACCTTGGAGCTTGTTTTCCTTAGTGGTAGGTTTTTGTGTGTTTGATTGGGGGTTTTCACTATTGTCTCCCACTTGAAATATTCTACTAGTGTTTGACCTCAACTTCTTTATTCACACTTGCTAGATTGTATTGCACATCTTGGAGACCATCATCCTTATCGGCGTCCATTGTTGAATCTGTTAATGGTTTTAATCATTCACTAGTAATCAAATGAATTCTCGCATGTTCAACATTAGCTCATTTATTCATGTAGAGTTATGACATTATGTGACAATGATGAAGACCTTGGGTAGAGGCTTGCATCACTTAACCATATTTCCTCTCCCAAGTTGCAACTATTGTTTTTGGAGATAGATTGTTAGACTGAATACATTATGACATGTATCGACATTGTGCTTATCAGTGGAAGATCTATTATAGATCCATTAGACATCATTTTGGTTTCACTACTAAGCATGGGAATCTCCAACTCAGGACATGATTATTAAATATATTTGAAATATGTTTTTGTTCGTAGGCATCCCATTTTGAAACTTTGACACACTTTCTCTTCAACTATGACATAAAATATTGTGATGATCATATTCTTATTTGACCTCACTTGTCTAAGATACACCCCAGTTTCAGGCCCTTTTAAAGCTATAACACACCCTGTCAGAAGATTCAAAGTGTTTTAACATGAACCTTAGACTACTAAGTTGTGTTACCTTAGCTATGAACGCACTATGTCTTCATTAGGCCTGCGTAACTAGACTTTCACATGGACATGAGAAAAAAATCATGAGTTAACTCACCATGACTCTGTTTAATACTCAAATTTGACTCTTAAAAGTTGGAAAATATCGCCTCAGGTTCATCTATTGATGTTTCCTATCCTAACAAAGTGATCCGGGTGAATATTGGTGGCCACCTGCCTATTCCACTTGGACCCCCAATGTTGCCTCTTTCAATTTTTTGATTTCCTTAATTGTAGCATAATTTATTATTTTTGGCAGTTTTTCGGGTCCTGAAGTTCTCGAGTCGTTTTGAGGACCTAAACAACGTTTTTAGGGAAAACAGAGAGACCAAAAGTATCCCAAATTAGCATGCCGGTTTGTTTTCGGCCTCTTCTTTGAGATCTTAAAAATGAGGTATTATGATAACCAAATGGAGATCGTATGCTAGAGTTACAAGGCCCACAGTTTTGGCCCTTCATCTCCTAGGGTTAGGTTTTTGAATGTTTAGGGTTTTCCATTGTTTCTCAATAATAAATAGGCCTTTGAGCCTCATTGTAACACAATTTAAAGGCATGTAGCCACCACATCTCTTCTCAGAGATAAGCTACCATTGCCTGAGCTAGTTTATTTCCATTATGTTTTTAAGCTTATTTTAGTATTCTGATATTAATGAAATGAAGTGTTATTTCTACTGCATTTCTATATTTATAGTTATATGTGTAATTTGTTGCATTCCTATTTAAGTTTAGATCACTGATATCAGAGTGGTATACTCTTTCTTTGTTTTTTCTTTCCTTGTCCCCAATGAGGTGAGGGTATAAGGAGTTAGGGATTGATCTGGTTGAACCTTTGCAAGACTAGCCTCTCAAATCCCAACGACCTCCCATGGAAGAAAAAAAGAAAGACGAGGGGGCGGGATATCCTTTCAAAATATTACTCGAGGAAGCCCTCGAGTGATAGAGGAACATGATGATGTATAACTTTGCCCAAATCCTTCAAAGAATACCCATAGGTGATGCATCTTCATCCAACAACCACTCTAGAGAGGCTACTCCTTTTAAGGTACAAGTTAACTTCAATATTCCTGTATTTGAGGGCCAGATAGATGCAGACGTCGTAGATAAATGGTTGAATCTATTGGAAGGATATTTTCAGTTCATGACTTTTCCGATCGGGAAAATATTACTTTTTCACCTCTCAAAGCCACCCCACACATCAAGGACTGATGGGAAACCTATTGTGAACACAAGGATGAGAGGGATTCCTCATTGTTTTCATCCGCACCCACTTGGGATTCTTTCTGAGATGCCATCAAGGAACAATGCTACCCTGTTGGTAGCTATGAAGATAAATACATAAAATGGACCATGCTACAGTAGGTAAAGGACTAAGGTGTGTCGGAGTTCATAAATGTTTTCCATAACCTCCGTCCAAAGTTGGGTATTAAGTTTTCTAAGTGGAATTTGTTACTCAAGTACCGTGGCTGTCTACAAAATTACATCCAAGATGAGATGGAGTTCCTGGATATCTCCTCGCTCGGCACAACATACTGATACACTATCAAGATTGAGCAAAAGTTTAAATAGAAGAAGTGATACTTTGGATCTGCGAATATGAAGGAAAGAAAAAGCACCCCCAAACCACGAAGCAAAGACCAAAGCCAAGGCAGGGCGAACCAGGAAAACCCGATGAAGCCAAAAGCAAAGCAAAACACCACAAAGATAAAGAAGGACACAAGAAAATGGTGTGAGTTCCACAAGAGCTCCACTCACAACAAAAGTGAGTGTTGGGCCAAGTAGTCATTGGTGGCCAAGCTAAAGGCTTCTGAATTATACACATGTTCCAACTCTGAATTAGAACCTGACAAGGGGAATGACAAAGGGAAGAAAATAATTGATGTGGAACCCAATGCCACTGTGGACACCACCAAGATCCAGAAGAATGAGCCTGAAGATCCAGAGGAGGGGGAATGCCTCTTCCACTCACAGAAGTGGGTGAAAGGTTCTCCGCTACAATTCATTGTCGACAACAAGAACCAAAAGAATGTCATTTAAGGAGAGGTTGTGAAGCGGTTGGGCCTACCAATGACAACACATCCGCAGTCATACACCAGCATGTGCCTTCAGCAAGGAGGAGATCTCCACATCAACCAACAATGTCACCTTACCTACGGCATCAAGCCATTCAAGGATGAGGTACTATGTGATGTTTCTCCTCTTGAAATTTGTGATGTATTATTAGGAAAACCATACTTGTGGAAGCGACATGTTGTATATGAGTCTAAACATCACTCTATGATTATTATTTTGGGAAACAAGTTGTATAAGATACCGAAGGTAGCCCCGCCTACTGCCATCTCTTTGATGACTACAAAGAAATGCAGTAAGACCATTTCCCAAACCAGGAAATTTGTTTTCCTTATGATTTTCCCTTAGGACAAGAAGAAGGTTGTGACCATGACTTCCAAACAGGGCTCCTCTGCATAGTAGTAGCAGATGGACAAGGTTATAGAGGAGTACACAAATATTTTCACCTCACCTATAGGGATACCTCTGCCATGTTAGGTCAAGCACTCCATTGATATGACCCTGGGTGCGCCACTACCGAATGGACCGATCTATTGATGCTTCGGTCTAGAGAACAATGAGATCAAGAGGTATATTCAAGAGTTGCTGCAGAAGGGGCACATTAGGCCATGCTCATTACCTTGTGGGAGCCTGATTGTATTGGTATAGAAGAAGGATGGGACTTGGAGACTCTGTATTGACTATCGGGTGTTGAACAAGATCATTGTTCAGAATAGGTACCCAATCCCATGGATTGATGACCTTTTGGACCACCTCAATGGGGCCAAATATTTCAACAATATTTACTTGAAGTTTGGTTATCACTAGGTGCCTATTGAACCCTCGGATGTGTGGAATACTGCCTTCAAATCCAAGGAGGGCCTTTTCAAAGGGTTGGTCATGCCTTTCAGGTTGACGAATGCCCCCACAACCTTCATGAGATTGATGGACGACATGTTGTGACCCTTCACAAATTCATTCATGGTGGTGTATTTAGATGACATCTTGATATTCAACCAGAGTTGGGAAGAGCACCTCCGCCATATTTCACAAGTCCTTCAAACCCTACGACAACACAAGTTGTATGCCAATGTGGAGAAATGCACTTTTGGCATGACCCAAGTTTAATATCTGGGGTACATCATTGATGAGAAAGGTGTGCATGTGGACCCAACCAAGATACAAGTCATTCGGGACTGGCCACCCCAACCACTCTAACAAAGCTATAAATATTTTTGGGTCTTGCCAATTTCTATCGTAGGTTTATGTTGGGGTTCTCTCATATCACTTGGCCTTTAAGTCAAGTCAGCAAGGATAGAGAAAAAGCAAAGTTTTTTTGTTTGAAACTAAATAGAAGGCATTTTCCAAGTTGAAGCATCGCCTTTCCTCTGCACCAGTGCTCACGCTACCATGGCTGCAACAACTATTTGAGATTGAGACAAAAGCCTCTGACTGTGCTATTGGTGCAGTTCTTACTCAATAGGGGCATCTACTGGCTTACCATAGTGAGACACTTTTAGACATAGTCTGAATGTATTGCACTTACAAAAAATAAATGTATTCCATTGTGCAGGCCTATTGTTAATGGAAGCATTACATTTTGGGGAAGGAAATAGTCATCCACGCAGATCACCAACCCTTGTAGTTCATATAGACACAAGGGAAGTTGTTGAATGATCGCCATCAGAAATGGTCCACATACCTACAACAATTCCATTTGAACATTAAGTACAAGAAGGGAAACACCAATAATGTTACAGACTACCTCAGTGGACCACCAATCATGATGCTGATCACTGTGCTCGACTCCTGTGGGCATGAGACTTCAGGGTGGCCACATCTTTATGAGAGTGATCCAAAATTTGACAACACATACCAGACACTCCTGGAAGGTAAGAAAGTTCAAAATTTTCATCTCCAGTATGCATTGTTATGCCACGTGGGACACATCTGTGTTCCTTCAAGCGAGTGTGCCAAGATTATTTGGGAGTTGCACTATAGTTGGGTCACTGGACATTTTGGAGTACAGAAAACAATGGCAGTATTGTACAAGTATTTTTATTGGCCGAATCTTCGTCAGAATGTTGGGAGGTACATTAAATCTTGCACCGCCTGTGCCATTGCCAAACCAAACATCAAGAATTAAGGCCTTTATACTCCTCTACCTACTCCTAGTCGACCTTCGGAATCCATCTCCATGGATTACATGTCAAGCCTTCCTTCTACTAAGCATTACAATGACTGAGTTTTTGTGGTCGTCGAAAGATTCTCTAAGATGGCCATTATGGCAGTATGCAAGAAGAGTATCACAGCATATGCCACTGCTAAGCTCTTCTTTGAGCGAGTGTGGGTACACTTTGGGATCCCACAATCCATTGTCTTTGATCAGGAAAAAAAATTCCTAATTTTATTTTGGTCAAGATTCTGTACGATGCTAGGTACCAAACTCTCTAAGTCCATGACTTTCCATCCTCAAATTGATGGCCAAATAGAAGTCGTCAATAGGACGATCATACACATTCTTTGCATGTACAACTTGAAGAATCCACGTACATGGGAAGAAATCCACCCCATGTCTATCACACCTACAACATAGCTCTCCACAGCTCAATGGGCCACAACCCCTTTCAAGTAGGGCTGGTATTTTAGCCATTATGCCCCATTGAGGTGGCCATACCATTTGCAGCTACTCAGGCAGATTCGGCTCATGTCCAGTCCAAAGTTGAAAGTGCTAACAACTTCAGTGAAAGCATTAAAAACATTTTCCAGTAGATCCATGATATATTAGATAGAGTCAATTCTAAGTACAAGCAGTGCCATGTTCAACATTGGGTGTCGCACAAGTTCCGGGTGGGCGACAAAGTTTGGCTACATTTGCAGAAGTAGCGCCTTGCTGGACCACACCACAAGCTTTGCCCACTCTGATATAGGATATACACCATTGCCAAGGTTGTAGGGGACAATTCCTTTGAGCTTAACATTCCATTGTTCCTTGGTTCGAACCCAATGTTCAATGTAGACTTCCTTCAACCATAATTTCCACTATTGTTGGACACATTTGACGTTGCAAAACAAATCACACAAACAGAGCTAAACTCAGATTGCATGGAACAAGCCACAACTGTTCAGATCATGGACACATGGATCAAGAACACTTGCCATCAAAAGGTCCAACTGTATTGGGTTGTCAAAATTGGCCAACTCCTTCACCAAGGCAAGTGGCTCTCCAGAGACCAAGTTCAGCAGAAGTATCCCCATCTCATGGAGGCACTCAACACAATGGGGACCATTGCTTCCTAAGGGGAGAGGAACTATCTAGGTAAATATTGGTGACCACTCACCTATTCCACTTGGACTCCCAACACTGTCTCTTTCATTTTTTTGGTTTCCTTAATTGTAGCACAATTTACTATTTTTGGCAGTTTTTCGAGTTCTGAACTTTGAGAGTTGTTTTGAGGCCCTAAACGATGTTTTTAGGGAAAACAACAAGACCAAAAACAATTGAATTTAGTGTGCCAATTTTTTCAGCCTTCTCTTTGAGATCTTTGAAACAGGGTATTACGATAGTCAAATAGAGATCATATGCCAAATTTACGATCCCGAGAAATTAATGTACCAATATAACCAAATGGGGCCCACAGTTTTGGCGCTTCATCTCCTGGGGTTAGGTTTTTGGATGTTTAGGGTTTTCCATTATTTCTCAATAATAATTAGGCCTTTGAGCCTCATTGCAACACAATTTAGAGGCATGTAGCTATCACATCTCTTCTTAGAGATAAGATACCCTCTCCCAATCTAGTTTATTTCCATTATGTTTGTAAGCATATTTCAGTATTCTGATATTAATGAAATGAAGTGTTAATTCTATTGCGTTTTTGTATTTATGGTTATATGTGTAATTTTTTGAGTTCTTGTTTAAGTTCAAATCACAAAGAATACTGAATTAGGAGAAAATGTTAAAGGAGGAAACATCTTCCATCCTTTGGCTTTGGCTCAAATTGAATTGGTGAAGTAATTGGTAGCTTTCTTGACCTCCCATTGCTTATATATTGGAGATTAGGTCATTTAAATTAGGATCACAATTCATGTATTTTTATGCTGTCAAGATATTGTTTGAGAGAGAGAGGTTGAAGAGTTAGGAGTCAAAGGAGGTCATGCTGCAACTATCTACGGTTGTAACTTTCCTTTTTCTTTTAACTATATAGATCCACTGTTGTTCCTTCCACATTGTTGTCAATTTCTCATGTATTTTTTTGTATCCTCCTCTTCCTTCCTTTTGTTCTCCATATACAAAAAGGGTCAAGGTACAAATGGTAGTAGAGTTTGAAGCCATTTTTAGGGTAGCAGAGGATTCGAGCAGCAGGGATCTGTTAGTAGACAAAAGGTTTTCCATTACCCAGGACCAATTGTTAATAGAATCCTATTACAGAAATTTGACCTCAAAGGTCGAAAAACTGAAACCCCATAAATTATTTTAAGTTGAATTTAAATAGAGCCTGATGCGAGGGGTAGTGAACAATAGTGGAGAAATCCCGGAATCCCGGTTATTTCCATTTAAATTTCAAAAAGAGTCGGCCTTCCGAGGACCAGAGCACTAGGGCATCCAAATTCCAGCTTAGTAGGCCAGAAGTATTAGGAATGTCATACCCAAAAGGTATATAACCCAAAGTGGAAGGAATCCCATGGAGTGGACCAGCAAGGAAACACTATTTTCAGTGCATAGAAGTGGCCAAGCGTTAGTGGGCCTCCCCCCAGTTTCTTATTGTAAATGGTTAAGTATTGGCTACTAATGGGGCAGATCATCACCCATCTCGGAGAGGCCTCACCTTGGAGAAGTTCCAGTGGGGTAACAAGCGTGGTTGTTAAGCCAATATTTTCTCCCCAAAAGTTAGTTTCAATAAAGTGAATCTTGCAAATTGAAGGTTGTGTTGAATTCTAGGGTAGTCGAGCCTTACATCCAAACTCACCCAAGTACCTTGTTGGATGAGGTAAAATGGGCCTGCCACTTATCAGGCCAACAGGGAAATCACGTCAGTAGCTGAGACAAATATCAACCAAGCATGGTAGGTGAGCAATAAACTATTCAACACACCACCCTTCCCCCTTTCTCTCCACCCAATCCAACTCTACCACGTGTCCCCTCCACGCCACCTCTTCCTTTTCGCACCTATAAACCCCTGCAAATCAGCCATTGCAATTCAAACTTGTTTATTTCAAATTGTTCTATGTATTTTCACTCTGCCTAGTCGCAACTTCATATGCTTGACTATCAACCAATGTAAGGACCGTCATGCACCCACAACATCCAATTCCCTCCACTTACCAAGTAATCCATAGTCTCCCAGTCCTCACACAGTTGTCTCCATGCTTAAATTAAAAAAAACATTAGGGGACTTTTGATGTCTAAAATGGGCCTCCTAAGAAAAATGTACAGCCAAAATAAACTTTATAAGAACCAATAGGATTCAAGATGGTGATGTCAACCATGGGGATGAATCACCATTTTTGGAGTAACAAAGAAAAAATATTAAAAAATAATAAAATAATAAACTAGTTTTCAACTCATATTTTTAACTTATCTCCATAAGGTTTTACTCAAATTTTGAGCGAAAGTACTCGTTGGATGAAAAATTTAATTCCTCATCCAAGGAGTACCCATGTTACATAGTTTCGATGGACCCTGCTACACAAAAAAATGAGAAATACATGAAAAAACATGATTGCAATCATGTTTTTCATGTATTTATTATTTATTGTATAGGGTCCATCAAAAGTATGCAACCTGCATACGCCTTGGATGAGGAATAAAATTTTGCATCCAACAAGTGTTTCTGCTCAAAATTTGAGTAAAACCATAGCGATATAAGTTGAAAATACGAGTTGAAAAAATAGTTTTTTTCTTTTTTCCCTCTAAAATTTGATGACGTAATCTAATCTTATTTTATTATTTTCACTATTATTTTATAATTTCCTTAGGAGGGCCATTTTAGACCTCAAAATTCCCCTAATTAAAAAACAACAACCAAACCCCTTGGGCCACATCGAACCCTTCATGAACATAGAGGGGGTAATTCACAATTCCTTTTTCCCTATGAACTTATCTGACCCTCGTTTTGACTTCTATGGCTACTACCTAGATAAGAGAGAACCCTTTTGAGTCATCGACTTAGGACTATATCACCTAATCACCCCAACGATGTACCCTTTCCCAAAATTCATATCTTGGCTCATGGCCACCTATGTTAGAGAGTTTTTTTTTTTGCATTTCCTTCGCTAAGGAGAAAATTTTGGGGGTCACCCAAAAATTACATAATGCCTTCATTTAATTGAAATCCCAAAATTTGGAGAAGTTTATAGAAATCACACTCTTTTATGATTAAATTGGGTTCTTAGTTTGAAAGAAAAAAGTATTTCTTGAACTAATTCTGATCCTAAATGCACAATTTCTTGCCAACTTAGAAACCCTTCCCATTTACTTGTTTTCAAAGTATATGCAACCTATTTTTTCTGTTATCTTGTAGTTGTTTGGTGAGGATGTGACAAAGGGCTCTTACACAAGATGATGAATCTAGATATTATCCTTGACATTCCCTCTTTCTTGGTTGAAGCCATTAAATTTCAATGCAATCAAAACTACTTGGCCTCCTACTTCAGATATTACTCCATATTTGTTTACTTGTTCCTTTACACTCATGTGGAAGAATTTGAGTACCTAGGTCTCAACATCATAGACTCCCATAAACAAATAAAATTTGTGTTTGACTAGGATAATTCTCTGAACAAGAAGCCCAATAATGAGGGATTTTCACACTTTATCTCTACTTTCATGTTTCCCACTGCTTATAAAATTATCAAATAAGTCTACCATCCTAGAATCTTACACCAGCAGAGAGAAATTCTTCAACTCTTCAAGGATGATATGGTGGGTGACTGGTACTTGTTTGAAGACCATTGAAATTAGGGTATATGGGTCTGAATTTCCTCCTTACCAAATTCCTATATTTATTCCCATGAGGATTTTTGCCTTGGATTTCATTAGGAAAAGTCTAACAAAAGCCCAAATCCATTTTGTCCATACCAAAAAGAGGTATATGTTAAGGATTCCCATGACTATAAGACCATTTGTTGTGAACTCCATACAAGATTTTCAGCAAATTGAAATTATGTTAAAGGAATTGAACTTTGAGATAGGAGAGGTGTGGCATTATGATCCTCATGGTATTATTTATAATAGAAGGAAAGAGATTAATTCCTCTACCTATGAACATGAATATAAACTAGAATTAGAATCGAAGGAAAAATTCATGGCCCATCAATACAGAGATGGAAGTCGAGACACCAAGAACCAAGGAAAAATCTAAGAAGAGGAGTATTGATGAGGAATGAGATACTGAAATGAAGGATGCATCCTAAACCAAGAAATAAAAGCTCTAGGAGTAGATAGAGGAGGGGATTGAGGTAAAATTGATTGAGAAAAGCATAAACTAGCCAAGCTTCTAGGTGTAATTAGAGTATCCCCAACAAACTCCCACCTCTAGTTAAATTGAGGTAACAATCATGGGTTCAATTGGAAGCACATCAATTGGAGGCTCTAAGATGGTGGAAGGGAAGTTAACAGAGGAGAGGAACAAGAAATTTAGGGATGAAATGCTTTCATAGCTAGCCTCTCATTTAGTGCCATACCAGACCATCCTCTTTGCTTCCATGGACCTGGAAAGAATTCTGATGAATTTTTCCTTGTATCACCCTTTAGTTCAATCCCTCCCCTTTGGGCCCCAGCTTAAAACACTGGATTTTTCTCTAGACATGACTAGTGTCCCCTTGCAGGATAAATCAATTTACATAGATAGGCCAAGGAGATGATTTACAGTGAGCTCAGAAAAGGATCCTTGACTACAAGAAAGGACAAGAATGTTTTGGAGAAGGAAGCTACCAAGATAAAGCATGGGAAGGCCAACCCAAGAGCCCTCCATCTCCAAAATGAAGGCTATAAGGAGCTAATTATCAATACGAGAGTGGATCGAAGTGATAAGTTGTCATAGATACTATCATCAAAGACTCACAATCACAAAGGAAGTAGCTCAAAATCCCTACTGCAAAACATGTACAGACCAAGGTGTTATACAAAATCTATGACTACGGACATAAGTATCTTCCCTAGGCCTAGTGGATTGACATAGAAAAATAAAAAGGCAAAGGGAGTAATTTTTTCCTTAAAGTAAATAGATAATGGGATGAAGCCTACTTGGGATCTGTTGTATGCTTCGCTCCTTCCTTAGCTTGTATGCTCCAATCCTAGATCTGATCGCTATAATTAGAACCTGCACAATCAAACAACACAAGTTGACAATCTACATAATCTACGTAGCATCATCTAATCACTTTATTCAATTGATCAACATGGTATTGAAATACATGAAACCATAACCATATATAGGAAAACAAAGAACTCTTTGCATTAATATAAATTGAGTGAGTTACAAACAAAAATAGGTGTTGATCTTGTAGAAGAGCTCCTACAAGTTGAATTGTCCTTTTCTTATCACAAAGTGCACCTCTAATCACCCTAATGCATAGAACGATATCTCTCAAATCAGTAGCATAAGAGTAGAATCACTCTCCAAAAGCCAACCACTTTCCTATGGATGGCAGTAAATATATAGGTGAAAGAGGTAGTTTATGAATTCTTATCCTTTTACCAATATTGGCTTGAGATCCACTCTTAATGGGAGGATGAGCTTAAGGGATAAGGGAGGAAAACTCCAAGGTAGGATATGATAGGATTCAAAAATTTTATCTGAGGTAAATAGTTACAACATATCCTTGAAGCTTTTGAAAGAGGAAGCTTCAAAATTCTTTTTTGTTTTCCTGATTTTCTAGAATCAGTGCACCCCCAATGCTGAGAAACCTACTAGTGATGAGCGTAGGTGCAGAGTAGTGAAAATTGGTAGTCAACAATGGCCAATGAGGGGCCAGGGTGCATTGGTCATTAAAATGAATGAAGTAAGGTACTTTTAGGAGGAAACTCAGGGATTAGTAAGAGTCATGCTTAGGTATTTGTGTAGGGAGGATGACAAAGTGTTCAAGGGATATGAATGATCTTGTTTGAAGGACTATTGACCATATGTGAAAAAATGGCCTATAACAGATTGCCCCTTGTTGGTTCATAGATTGTCCCGGTAATTGAGGACAACCTAAAACCACATCACCAAGGATCTTAGATCCTCCTACTCTGGGTGATAAGGGTTCGCCTCCCTTTCACCATAGGGGTAAATCCCCGGTGATAATGTAAATTAAATAATTATTCAATTTTGGTAAATAAATAAGGCCAGCTTATGGTTATAATGCAAATAGGTACAAGTGTAAAGGTTTAGGTGGGAGAAGCCTATATAACATGTACTTAATCATATCAAGTTGTAACCTTGATTATACAATAATAAAAAGGATATTATGCAAATAACTTAAAACTAAAGCAATAATAGAACATAGATTAAAAGAAAAATACTTAAGGGTTAGCTACACTTGTATCTTCTTATTAATAACTCATCTTAATGAAAAATGTGAAAGGTGTAATATAAAGTATTATACATTTATGTACATTTTCCATAAAGGCAAGTAAGGAGATCGAATCATCATCTGATAATATGGATATCAAGAAATAAGAAAATATGTTGAAGGCTGTAACAAAATAATGTCAATCAAGTAGACTACTATCTTGCTGACAAATATAAGATACAAGCATATGAAATAAATGAAAAATTAATGACAAGGGAAAAAAAAGAACATGCAACTGCTATAAATAATATTTACATGCGATATTGTAGCAGAACAAAAATGTCGAGCACTAGGAAATTCTATCAACAATAAAAACATGTAAATATTTTTGTCTATTTGCCTATGATAGTATGTATATTTGAGAGGAAATTAGATAAGCTAATGAAAGAAATTCATGTAGTTGATAATGTGAACTATCTAAACCACTATTTCAAACCAACACATGTTTAGAAATGATGATAGAAGGAAATTGAAGAAATATAAAATTCAGATCATATAATCAGAAGTTACAAAATAAGGTTCTAGCTTGTGCATTAAGTGCAGTTAGGCATATAAAAACTAAGTCTATCTCTCTCTGAATCACCTAGCATCCATCCCCCTCTCGAATGAGAAATCAAGGGTTTTATACAAGGGTTTCGATAACTATTTTAAGTAACTGTCTATTAACTTCTTAGAAAGCAAATACATATTTCGAAAATAATTATTTGAAAATAGTTTCTTGCCTCTCATAGATGGTTTTTTAATTTTTTACTTTAACTTTGGACTTAAGACTCCACGCACATTTGGCTTGAATGGTTGTAACATTGTCCTAATATAGTCTTCCATAATCGTATTTTATCCAAATTACAATCATTCCCTAATGAATAACCTTGTATAACACGAAATGGGAGTTAGTTTCTTAAATAATGAAACAAATCGTAAATGAAATAAACATATTCCTCTTATCTTATTTAAAATTCATTTCCATAATAATGGAGGAAAAATCTATGGAAAAAACCATTAGTACCTCATATTCTTCACCAGAGTAAAAATCTTATCCATATTTAAGTTACACAATGTTCGCATATGAATAAATATCCCAAAAAATTAACAATTTTTTTAATAAACCCTAAATATTGAAAACACATTCACTTAATATGTGTGCATCCAAATTGTTTTTTGAATGAATTATTCATAACATAATTTTAAAAGTTTCTCGTGAATGTATTGGTGGCTTTCACAGTAAACCATCATAATTTTTTCAAAAAAGTTCAACACTATCATAAATTATGGAGTGCATTCTTGCCTCCACGGTAACACTGTAAACACCTTCAAACTATAGGAACATATAAAGTTCTGAAGCGGATTAGTTACACAAGAAAATGTATAAGTGAAGGTAGGTTAAATTCAAAATCCTAGATGTTTTACACGGCTTCATAAACCTTTTACAAAGTTGAATGCAATTTAAAATCACATTTATAAAAGCTTCAAATTTTCCAGCAAACATGTAATAATCTAGAGAAGAGAGGCATCTTTAATCGATGGTTGATACTTCCAAGATGGTTGATACTTCCAATCGCGTGGAGAGTTAGAGGGAGGTTAATGACCATTTGTGATGTGATGAAATCTTAACGGTGAGATTTATTTTAATCGAACGATGGGCATTCCATATTGGGTGGTAAGGTGGTGGTGAATTAAACCCCCTTCTCTACCCGATGACATTAGTACGAATGAGGTGGGGCCTATTAAATTTTAAAATCAAAGCATTTGTACAAGTCTTTGTCCAATACCATTCTAGCATTTATGAATAACCTTATTAAAATATGATAAATGGTTTTAAACATTTCCTATGCATCGATTTAAATATATGGATTAAAATTTATTGTTTTAATAATCATAAGTCGATTCAAATAAATCATTTCTGAATTTGTTTTGCACCCACGGCCTAGATATCTAGAAATAAAGGTAAAAGTTAAAATTGGCGAGTGATTCATGATGAGATCAATGGTAATATTATGTGAGGTAAAAATAGAGATTTAATATTCATGGAAGTCTATTTTCAATATTCATTACATACGTTCTTTAGGAAATTCAACCCTCTCAAATATATAGGAGTTAAGGGATTTGCATGATAAATAATTTGTTTGTATATCTAATTCCCCCATTTTTTGGACAATGTTTCCTTATTTTGTGGATGATGTTTCCTTATTTTTAGGAGTTCTTAACAATAGTAATAATATCTTAATTATACTTAGTTACATATATTAGTTAGTGTTATTTCATATTTTAATTGTTTGTATTTTGAATTTATATGTGATATATAGAATTAAAATAATAATTAGTTATTTCATATGCATATTTATAATATGACATTTCTTTAACGTCGCTTGAACACAAACCCTACTAGTTTTTGTTCTAATCCTTTTTATTGATTTCCTTTTATATTTTAGGGAGCGCTTTGAATCATAGGAGCATGAGAAGGAGTCAAATGGTAAAGAAACATAAAGAAACACCCTCAGTGGAGACCTCGTTCTAAGGAGAGTTATTTTGGCGACAACCTTCATCCCCAACTGAGGATGATGCTCCCCTGTGGAGGATCAAGAATGTAGACTAGAAGCCTTAGTATGGGCATGGAGTCAAAAAAGGAAACTAAAGAGACAAAAAAAGGAAAATATTATGCATCTTAAAGGCTTAGTTGATTGATAGCAAGAACAAAACAAGAATAAATGTGAGGTCCTAGCACATATGGATTAACAAGTTCAATGATTATTTACACACATAAAGGGCATATGTTTGTATATTAATTCTATCGGGGTAGTTATAATAATGATTAAGGTAGATGATATTAAAAATGATAAATGTATGACTTCATAAGAACATCCAACACTATAAAAAGTCATATCTACTTACAATTAATGATTAAGAAATTACATAAAACATGGAGGTAATTAAGATACATAAGATTGACTTCCATTTTTTGAGTTTATTGAGACTAAGGAGGCTAGCCGTTAGGGGTTTTGGTTCCCTTTTTGGTCCATAACATGAGTTTCCAAAATTGGATGTCGCTCCGCTGCCAGCGAGCGTCCATAGCCCTAATAAAGTCATCCACTAACCTGAGGTGAGGAACTCTCTGGCTTCTTGTTTTCCCTTCGTGTTAGAGGCCCTTCATTCAATATATTTAGAAAATATAGCATTCATGGTATGGCAGGATTACGCATCGGAATTAGTCGAATACCATTGACCTTGATCCACTACCTTGATGACATTGCACTTGCTCCGTTTCCAGCAAGCATCTATAGCCTCGATGAAGATACCAGCATGCCCCACCCAAGAAGACATAAGTTCCTATCCCTAGGGTAGTATGTTGATTAGGAAGGTCTCATGTATGGTTGTGATGTGACTAACTAGTACTACCAAAGTTTGAATTAAATTTTATGTAAGCCCAATCATATGGTTATAGATCTATCCCTTATGACTTAATGTGATCCCTCAGTATTTATGTGTAAGTAGAATGGAAGAGGAATGTGGTGAGGAATATTCAATATGAAGGTGGCATTACTAAGAGATTAAAATATGAGCCCTTTAAATATTGTTACCCCTTAAACATGATTTACAAACCAATTCTTTAAATATGTTTTTAAAAAACTTGTTAATATAGTTCATACTAAGCACTCATATATGTGTATTTCATTCTTCTATGATAGAAAAAAACTCTTCAAGATGAAAAAACACCTACATATTTATTCATTGTAAACCTACAAACCATAAAAGGTTTATTTATATACATAATTTATATACAATGTGTTTTAATGACAATATTTATCAAAAAGGTCGAAAATCCAGTGTAACCAGACACAAATATTGTTAATGGAGAACTTCTTGAAATTATGCCTCAGTTTGATCAATAAAAATAACATATTCAACTATTGAAATAAGCAGGGGGGAAATTGTTTTACTAGGACATTGAGAAACATATTCGCATTTGATTGGAAACAAGAAGAAACCTTTTCGAAGTATGTGCCCATCCCTGTTTCAACGAAGTCCTGCAGGCCTGTATGAATATCTAATGAAGTAAATCTTGAAATATTAGCAACTTGTCTGTGAGAAACATTTTCATGTATCCCTATTTCATGGCTATCCTATATTTCCACAGAGTTAATCATGTCAAGGTATAAGAATAACATATCGAAATAAGATTCAATACATTAATAGCCATAAGATATATAGTATAATCTTCTTGTTGTACCATATGATCATCATGAATAGGTTCATCATCATGTAGTGATGTTAAATTAGTTAAATCATTATGTTCAACATATTCATTTGCATCAATGGAATCAAAATAACATGATTGTAAATTTATTTTTGTAAGTTGATTGTTATTCAATTCAAGATTGTGAGAGGAAATTGATAAGTCGTGTTCATTTGTCATATATGGGTGGTTTTTAAAAATCAACATAGATCTCACACCAAACATAATCGATATTACTAAAGATATCACTACATGTCATTTCAAGGTCTTCCACTACCGATGATTCATTTACATAATCATAAATATTTGATGGTGATATGGTTATTGGTATAATTTCTTGTTCAACATCATTACCCTTAGAAGAATTAAAAGAAAAGAAATCATATTTATCTTTATTGTTTAAACTATTAGATTTTTCAATGTTCTCCTGACATTCAACATTAGATGTTACACCTAGTCCATCTAAACATTTATTGGTAAACAACAAGAGGGTAAGCCTTTTTCATTAGAGTCACCACCTTTCCAACTCATTATTTCATCATTAATACAAGATTTATCTTCCTGAAATGCTGAATGAGAATCCTCACAATGTTCATATAGTAAATTGTTGATCAGTGGTTGTCCTTGATGCTAACCAAGCAGCACCAAGGGCTAACTTGATCTTGCATGGGCATTTTGACTTGAAAACATACTCTATTCCGAGTCAAGGATATTTTAGATGGATTCTGCTCGTCGAGATGTCTCCATTGATATATAACGTGCCACGTAATTCTTCACAGTTTGAGAGATATTCGTGTTTGAAGTTAGTAACCCTAATTAGTGGGCTAAAACCCTATGGTGTTGTGGCATGGCACTCATAATTGGTTGTGGTTATTGAATAGTCAATAATTAATAATTTATTTATTAATTCTCCTAAAATCCCTCTAACTTTCACTTGTTGAGGAGCCTCTCAACTAAATATATTCATATAAATAGTGACCCTCATATCCTCCTCTAGTAGGGATTTTGTGGCTTCAAAGAGGACATCATGAGATGTTCGCTATAACTTTTTTTCTGCGAAGCGTCAGAAGCTGAAATTAAAATCCATTTGATCCAAAATCTTGATGAAACTTGTTATGGAATTTCAGACCTTGGTTGGCTATATTTTCAGAGATATGATCTAAGGAAGTTAGGGTTTTTGTAGGCTCCCAAATTCCATGTCAAACAGGTGATGTTGGGAAAATCGTCATAACTTTCTCTTTAAGAATTGGATTCAAATTTTGTAAAGAGTGATAGAAAGAGGACGGAATTTATTTTTTTGGGTATCGTTTTTAGGGTGGAAGGTCACAATAGTCACCCTTGGTAGTTTGTACAAGTTCGTTCTATCGAACTAGTCTATAATTAGGTCATCATGGGAGATTGGGCATAACTCTTTCTTGAAGTATCAAATGTTGATCAAAACTATGGGGTTGGAAAGAGGACTCAAAGGGCTACCATAAGATTAAATTTCAGACACTAGAGATTTGAAATTACATGGATACAATAGATTCAATATCGAACTCCTAGAAGGCAAGAAAAAGCATGCATTCAAGGATCATTGCAATAAGGACCACACATCAACAGTCAAGGGTAAGTCTCCTACAACAAGGTATGTATGACTAGTGTTTACATTTGAATTTTGAGTATCATCTCTGACATATGTTTTTGTAGGACAATGCAAGTATATACAGGGTCTCGGTTATATCTCTATTTCTCTATATGTCACAATTAGTTTTGATACCAATTTTTAGATATCTTATTCTTGATACTACACATTTGATGCTACATATTCTTGATCCTACACCAAGTCTGATAAATATATATGATGCTATAGTTTCATGTTACTTACCTTTTCATATTTGATAGAATGGCTTATGTTTTTGTACTTAGAACTTGGTCCATCACAAGTCTAGGGTCTGTCATCAGTTTTTATTATATATATTTTGGTCAGTTTTCGATATAGTCTTGCATAGAGTCCAAGCCTATATCAGGAGTGGGAGTCTTTGCCTACTGCTACAACAAGGCAAGAACAAAAGTTACAAGCACACATCAGGTAAGAATTGTAATTTTAATTTGTATTTATTCATTATTATGCACTTACATGTGTTTTGTAGGCATAGGTAAGTTGAAGGGTATTTTGTTTTGTTTTGGGATTGGTTTCTCCGGGAAAATTTTGCATGCAAGTAAAAGAAGATTCAAGTACAACATCAAGAAATAATTCAAGAGCATAAGTATCAAATCAAAGGAAGCATTGTAGTGAGACATCCTTGAAGACATGACAACCATCCAAATATCATGAAGTATTGTTCAGGCCAAGAGTCATCATTGTAAAAGTATAAAAGAGTTATTTGTAAAAGAGTCATCATTGTAAAATTGTAAAATAGTCATAATTGTAAACTTGTAAAAGAGTCATTTGTAAAAGTTTCATCATTGTAAAGATTGTAAAAGAGTCATTCTGCTTAGAGTCAAAGAGGTAGTGTTGGGAGGTATAGGAGTCACTGTTGGGATGATGTCACGTTTGGGTTGCACGTCATAGAGTGATTGGGTATTTGGTCAAGTACATGAAAATAATTGTACATCTTATTGTATCATGGATTATTGTCCCTGGTTCGAGAATCTGCATTCTTGTCTTATTTCAGTCATGATAGGGTGGCAGGGAGGTGTTAGGAAAGTGTATGAAGTCACCTATAGGTTGGTGCCTATGAACACTTTAGGGTGGTAGGGTGGTGCTAGGGCGAGTTGTGGCTCGCTAGGGTGTTGTGGCATCCATTTAGTTTATTATTGAAGAAACCAAGGCATTGGGGCGTACTTCTAGTGGGAGTTGAAGAAGAATGATTTTCTAGAATTATAGGAAGTTTTTTCTTTCAATTTAGTTGAGGCTGAAAATTAAATAATTTATTAGAAAAGCGTTAGGTGGTTTTTTACCTGGCTGGGGTTTTCCACCTAAAATTCTTGTGCCTACTGTGTTCTTTTATTTACTATTATTACTGCATAAACATTAATATAATTGAAGATTAAATAATTCTCTGAAAATATTTCAAAGTGTTGATTGCTAAGGAATATTGTTTCACCCCCCCTCTTAGTATTTCCAACAGTAAAAAAACAAAAATTTCCAACTAGTGAACTAGACAGATACATAGTTGCATAATGTTAATAGAAATTTGTATGGAAATCCTTTAAAGATAAAATACCTGTGAGAGGAAGTTTTCGATACCACTTTCAAGCTCTATCTTCCAACGACATCATGAATAATTTAATATGTACATCCTCATGTTTGACCCCCATTCTAATAAGGGAATCATGAAATAGGAGAAGATGTTCAATCGGATCTTCACCTTCGTCTTTGTGAAAACGGGGTAGGTAGGTATCCCATATGTCTATATCTGTTAACCCATTTGGAAACCCTACAATTTGAGAAAAATAGAAAGGAGCAAAATGTGATGCAAGCCAAGAAATAGCCATTAGTAATTATAAAGTAGGGAGTCTCTAGGTGAACAAATAAGCAAGAAATATATACACTTGAAATGCTATAAGGCACATAAAACTATGACCCTATCCACCAACGGATCACATACTTAACCAATAAATAAGATACTAAAGGAAACAAAAACTATACCTTCATTTCCTAGCAACGATTCCATAAGATGTTGGAGCACAGATTGTCCTGGTAATTGAGGAAGTCCTAAGACCACATCTCTGAGGATCCTAGATCCTCCTGCTCTAGGTGATAAGGGTTGGCCTCCCTTTCACCATAAGGGGTGATCCCTAGTGATAATGTAAATTAAATAATTATTCAATTTAGGCATATAAATAAGGTCAGTTTATGGTTATAATGAAAATAGGTACACATGCGAAGGTTGATGTGGGAGAATCCTATATAACATGTAGTGAATCATATCAAGTTTTAACCCTAATTATACGACAAGAAAAAGGATATTCTGCAAATAACTTAAAACTAAAGAAATAATAGAACATAAAATAAAAGAAAAATACTTAAGGGTAAGCTACACTTGCATCTTCTTATTAATAACTTATCTTAATGAAAACGTGAAAGGTTTAATATCAAGTATTATACATTTATGTACATTTTACAAAAAGAAAGTAAGGATATTGAATCATCATCTGATAATATTGATATCAAGGAATGAGAAAATCTCTTAATGGTTGCAACAAGATAATGTCAATCAAGTAGACTACTATCCTGCTGAAAAATATAAGATACAAGCATATGAAATAAATGAAAAGTTAATGACAAAGGAAACAAAAATAACATGCAACTGTTGTAAATAATATTTACATGAGATATTGTAGCAGAACAGAAATGTCGAGCATTAGGAAATTCTGTCAACAACGAAACTTGTAAATTATTCCCTCTATTTTCCTATGATAGTGTGTATATCTAAGAGAAAATCAAATCAGCTAATGAAATAAATTCATATAATTGATCATGTCAACTATCTAAACCACTATTTCAAACTAGCACATGTTAAAAAATAATGATAGAAGGAAATTGCATAAATATAAAATTCAGATCATATAATCAGAAGTTAGAAAATAAGGTTATGGCTTGTGTATCAAGTGCAAGCAGGTGTATAACAACTAAGTCTATCTCTCTCCGAATCACCTAGCATCCATCCCCCTCTCGAATGAGAAAACAAGGGTTTTATACAAAGGTTTCGATAATTATTTTATGTAACTATCTATTAACTTCTTAGAAAACAAATACATATTTCGAAAATAATTATTTGAAAATAGTTTCATGTCTCTCATAAATGGTTTTTTAATTTTTTCCTTTAACTTTGGACGTAGGAATCCACACACATTTGGCTTGAACAGTTGTAACATTTTGCTAATATACTCTTTCATAATCGTAATTTATTCAAATTACAATCCTTCCTTAATGAGTAACCTATATAATGCGAAATGGGAGTTAGTTCCTTAAATAATGAAACAAATCATAAATGAAACAAACATATTCCTCTTATCTTATTTAAAATTTGTTTCCATAATAATGGAGAAAAAAAATAGGAAAAAAACCATTACGTACCTGATATTCTTCACCGCGGTAAAAATATTCTCCATTTTTAAGTTACACAATGTTCTCATATGGGTAAATCTCCCAAAAAATTAACAAGCTTTTTAATAAATCCTAAATATTGAAAACATTTACATAATATGTGTGCATACAAATTGTTTTTCGATTGAATTCTTCATAACAAGATTCTAAAATTAATTTCTCATGAATGTATTGGTGGATTTCATAGTAAACCATCGTAAATTCTTCAAAAATTCAACACTATCATAAATTATGGAGTACATTCTCGCCATTCTCGCCTCCATGGTAACACTATAAATACCTTCAAATTATAAGAACATATCAAGTTCTAGAGAGGATTAGTCATAGGAGAAAATGCATAGGTGAAGATAGGTTAAATTCAAAACCCTAAATGTTGTATGCAGCTTCATAAACCTTTCACAAAGTTTAATGCTATTTAGAGTTACATTTACAAAGCCTTCGAATTTTCCAACAAACATGTAGTAATCTAGAGAAGAGAGTCATCTTTAATCGATGGTTGGTACTTCCCATCGTGTTGATCGTTGGAGGGAGGTTAATGACCATTTGTGATGCGATGAAATCTTAATGGTGAGCTTTATTTTAATTGAACGATGGTTATTCCATATTGAGTGGTAAGGTGGTCGTGAATTAGCCTCCCTTCTCCACCCCGATGACATTAGTACGAATGAAGTGGAGCCTATTGAATTTTAAAATCAAAGCATTTGGTATAAGTCTTTTTCCAATACCCTTTGTGCATTTATGAATAACCTTATTAAAATATGATAAATGGTTTTAAACATTTCCTAGGCATCCATTTAAATAATTGGATTAAAATTTACTTGTTTTAATGATGATAAATGGATTCAAATAAATGATTTCTAAATTTGTTTTGCACCTAGGGCTTAGATATCTGGAAGCAAAGGTAAAAGTTAAAATTGGCGAGTAATTCATGATGAGATCAATGGTAATATTTTGTGAGGTAAAAATAGAGATTTAACATTCATAAAAGTCTATTTTCAATATTCATTAGATACAATTTTTAGGAAATTCAACCCTACTAAATATATAGGAATTAAGGGATTTGCATAATAGATAATTCGTTTGTATATATATTCCTCAATTTTGTGGACAATGTTTCCTTATTTTTAGGAGTTCTTAAGGATAGTAATAATATCTCAATTATATTTAGTCACATATATTAGTTAGTTTTATTTAATATTTTAGTCGTTTGTATTTTGAATTTATATGTGATATATAGAAATAAAATAATAATTAAGTATTTCATATGCATATTTATAGTATGACATTTATTTAACATCACTTACCTCTAATCCCTACTCATTTTTGTTCTAATCCCTTTTATTGATTTCCCTTTTGTATTTTAGGGAGTGATTTGAATCATAGGAGCACGAGAGAGTCAAATGGCAAGGAAACATAAAGCAACACCCTCGAAGGAGACCTAGTTCTAAGGAGGGCTATTTTGGCGACAACACCCCCTAAAGCACAAAGTCAAAAATGACAACTGATGACTGAAGTGCTTTACCTTATGACAATTCATGATCAAGAACAACCAATGAGATCATCATCTATTATAATACATTTACACCATGACATCTTTGTTGAGGGAGGCATACCCATACTCTACACATAAACTAACATTACAAGTACAATGATCAAAATACACATCCATAGATGAAAAATGGTGGACCCATGATTGGATGAGTTTTATATGAGCATAGCCATCCTACATTGTGATCTTGTATTACTTCTAAAATTGCATCTCGGATGGATGAAACTAGATCCAGGGTCTTCTATCTCGTTCACATGACCAACCAATGTACAAATCTAACCATGTGAATCAATGAGATGAGGTCGAACATGGTAGACAACATCCGACTATTAGCAAACAATGTAAGTTGTTAATAGATGTGATATGGGAATACATAATTGGCTAGTAATCACATGGTGTCTACGATGTTCAACCTCAGCTCATTGATTCACATTGTTAGACTCGTACATTGGTTGGTCATGTGAACAATATAGAAGACCTCAAATCTAGTTTCATCCATCTGGGTTGCAGTTTTAGGAGTAATACAATATCACAATGTATGATGGCTATGATCATATAGAAAATCATCTAGTCACAGGTCCACCATTTTTAATCTGTGGACATGTATTTTGATCATTGTACATGTAATGTTAGCTTATGTGCTGAGTATGGGTATGCCTCCCTCAGTGAAGATGTCATGATGTAAATCTATTGTAACAAATGATGATCTCACTAGTTGTTCTTGATCCCAACTTGTCACAAGGTAAATCACTACAGTAATCAGCTATCATTTCTAGCTTTTCCCTCTAGGCGACAATCTGTTATAGGCCATTTTGTCACATATCATCAATAGGCCTTCAAACAGGATCATTCACATCCTTTGAAAACTTTTTCATCCTCCCTACACAAAGCCCTAAGAATGAATCTTTCTAATCCTTGAGTTTATTCCTGAAAGTACCTTATTTCAGTCATTTTTTGGACCAACACACCCTAGCCCCTCATTGGCCAGTGTTGACTACCAATTTTCCCTACTCTACACCTGCATTGATCACCAGTAGGTTGCTCAGTGTTGGGGGTGCGTTGATTCTAGAAATTCGAAAAAACAAAAAAGAATCCCAAAGTTTCCTCTTCCAGAAGCTTCCAAGATATGTTGTAACTATTTACCTCATATAAAATTATAGAATCATTATCATATCCTAGCTTGGAATTTTCCTCCCTTATCCCTTGAATTCATCCTCGCATTAAGAGTGGATCTCAAGCCTAGATTGGTAAAAGGATAAGAATTCATGAACTACCTCCTTCACCTATATATTTACTGCCATCCATAGGCAAGTGGTTGGATTTTGGAGAGTGATTCTACCCTTATGCTGCTGATATGAGAGATATCATTCTATACACTAGGATGATTAGAGGTGTGTTGGAAATAATACTGAGAGGCGGGGTGATTGAGTATCATCAGATCAATAATTTTATTTCCCAAACAGATTTATATACGCTACTTCAGTGAAGTGAACTTGCATGTACACGCGATTGTACTTAAAGAAACTAGCATATATGCAGAGAACTTGTGATTTAGGCAGTTTATCACTTGTTGAGCTTAAACCAGTATATCAAAGATTTATTAGACAATGGAGTAAAAGCAAAATAAAGCATCACACATAAGCAACACACATGAACACCAAGATTTAAGGTGGAAACCAAATGTGGGTAAAAACCACCTACTGTTGTAATCTTTGCCTTCTTTTAATAATAAGAAAATCTATTTACAATCTTGTACCGGGGAAGACTCATACCAGTATGTAGGCTTCTACCTGTAGAAGGTTACAACCTTCTCTCCTTTTCCAGCTTCTACTGGAAGGGAGCTACAACCCCCTAGCTCTTGTACTAGCTAATATTTTTACTAGTACGTAGCCTACAAAAAACTCCACTCTTCCACCAGGGACCATGTTTCATGAATTTCCAGTTTGGATACTCTTGGATCACAAAACCACAAGCTGAAGGCCACATTTCATCAAATTTTCACACTAGACCCATCAAAGCCTTTTAAAATTAAACTACATCAGCCAATATTCAGTTAATTAGATCACTGACACCAGAGCACTGTGCTGAACCCAGAAACCTGCATCATCATCTAGAACCAGCTGTAACCTCAAAAATCATGCATTAGAGTGTATACGCTACTTGGTTGAACCCAACCTGCATGTATACGCTACTTCCTTTAACCCAACCTACGTATATATCTAAAGTTACTGAATCATAAACTTCTGAACCACAGAATGTACCAACAATCAATCAATCAGACTCAATTTTCTTATACAACAGTTTTACGTTCAGATCTAAGAAGACTTCATTGACAGAAAATAGTAAAACAATAAAATTTGATCAGATACATCAGTCAGATCTAAAAAGAATCTTTTCTTTTTGTATACGCTACTTGAAAGATTTGAACCTGGGTGTACATGCCCTTTGGCCGAGACGAACCTGTGTACAGATCTACAAATTTTGACTTAGAACTTTGCTACAATTCTAGACTTCAAACAAACCTAGATCATGATAGATAACAAATAGAACAGGCGCAAAACATCAGATTTGGTCTCAACCAATATCAGATCATTCAAGAATACTTCATTTCAAGTCTTATGATTCCTCATCCAATGTTGAACTCAAGGTGCACATGAATATTTCAAATCCAGTCCCAAACATAACCTTGCAACATAATATATACTTCAGATAGAAGTATTCCTTAGAATCTCATTGCTTGCACCCCTTGGCCTAATGATCTTCTCCTCCTTATATATTGTTAGGCCTTTCTCAATACCTTGGACTAAAACCACTTAGGACCAATAACTTGGACCTAATACCTAGCGTCAATACCTTGGACCAAAAACTTGGTTTTCCAACATGTACGCGCTTTTCTTCCTATGAAAGTGTGTGTATACGTTATATGCTACTTTTGTTTTGTTAAACCGCATGTATACGTGTTACACAGTATTTTTTCATGGACCCCATATCCCATGATCCCGGATAAAGTCGGTCCCTGAATGGAATCTGCTCTGTGTCATACATCAAAATATGTGTCCACATCTTCCAAATCACTCAAGAATATTAACCATGCTCATTAATCCTGAAGTTGACCCTTTTTACCCATGTTTCAAGATCATCATAAGACATTAGTATTCTGTTTGTGACGATGGACCAGAGTGAACAAGAACCTTGTGACACCATCGCAAGAGTACATCTGTTTTTAGTGATGGTCAGATTTTAGGGATCGTTGCAAGTCATCAATATCCTTCTTGCGAAGATAGCTTTGAATACACTAGTGCCTCGTGATGTCATCTTTGAGTCTTAGTGTTTGACTCACGACAACCTAGATATGGCGAATTAGTTCAAATAGAATGCTTCCGAGTGGTTCTGGAACTGGTTGTTGGGTCAAGGAAGTTTGTCTTTCCTCATTTGAGATGGTGTTTCCACCTTTTGAGTAACCTCCCATGAATATAAGCTCCCTCTCCCTCATTTATGTAGGCTCCTTCTCTTATAAAAGCATCCTCCATTGCTATGATTAGCTAGTTTTTTGGTGTGAGCAAATTAGCTAGTTCTTGGTGTTGGATTGATAGTTTGCAGTGTGAATTGTTGGTAGCCTAGCAATTGGTTATGGATTGTTAGTGTGAAATGGTTTTATAAGAAGGGAGTTTGGTTGTGATTGCCTTAGCTTTATACTAGTGTTTTTGGGTGAGAGAGAGAGTCATCAACCTTTCTGGGAGACCTTTGAGAGTGAATGCTTTTGGATACATACTGACTAGACCCTTCAAGGAAGCTTGCGACATCAAGGCATGGTTGTAAGCTTTACTTTTGCTCATATTAATACAATCAATGGTTGTTTCCTATATCATGTATGAGATATATTTGATAGCTTATGGTTCCTTGACTCTGTAAGTGAATAGTTCATTGTTGTGCTCTATTATGTGTTTCATTGTTCTCTTATGTTGTTTCAAGTGAACCACTCATCAAGGAGAAGAAAACGGTAGCTGGAGCAGTGTAACGAAGACTGCATCGAACACTGGCATAAGGTAGGCTCTTTCAATGATGACTATTTAAGGAATTAGCTATTGTATTTGTCTTGCTATGACTAGACCCACTCTAGGGCTAGAGGGATTGCCTCTGTCTGCAGAGGGAACTTTACCTACATCACAAGTTGGCGACTCCACTGGGAAATCATTTGTGTGTTGTCTCTTGTTTTGCTCTTGATTTGTTTTTGATTGAATTACATCATGTCTCTTTGTTTTGGGACTGAACCATCAGTGTTCTGGATCACTTGAGTAGATCTGGTTGTCCACCTCACTTTTTGAGTGATAAGGCTGGTGCCTTTCAGTTGCCTTTGCCTTGTTTTGACTCTTGATTAAGATCGTCGTTGTTTAGCTCTTAACAGCTGCGATGAATTTCCCCTGTCCTCTTTAACCAAGCTGTACATCACAGATATCCCATCATACAGCTATGATGATTCCTGAAGTCATACCATCATCGAAGACAAGTATACTCTTGCGATGACATCGCACAGTTGCTAATGTCGTGCTTGCGATGATTTGGCATTCGTCTCATGTTGCTAGTCTAACCCCTACGACAATTCCTGTAGGGTTGCTTTTCACAGCCTTGCCTCCTGATTAGGCCAGGGTAGCTTGTCCTCTACTATCTCTTACATCTTATCAAGCTTTTTTTGTCTGTGTTTGCTAAGGCATATCCTTCTTGATTCTGTTTGTATGGATTTTGGTTTTTGGGCTATGTGACCTAAGTATTTTAAGGCTTCGTCAAGAAGTCACTTGTTTTGGGTTGCTTGTCCTTCCAAGATTCTGAACTACATCCACAACCACCTTATTGGCTTGTTTGAAGTTGTTTCCTTAATACTTGTTTATCCTTTCTAATTGGTCTGTAGTGATTGGTCATTGAACTAGTTTGATGCATTGATTTGATTTCCGTTCACTATTGAAACATATATTACATTTGTTTTGATCAATCAAACTTGCATTTGCTTGTTTGTTTTTAAGTCCAAAAAATCAAAAACATTGCACTCATATAGCATACAAAAGTGAAAGCATGTTTGCATTAGGGAATTTTTCATGATTGAGAAATTAAAAAGCAAAGTTCAAATCTTTCATTTTCCATCATAGTAGTTGCGAGATAAGTGAAATTGATACATCGTGTTTCCTAGTGATTTGATTGCTTGCATGCACTATTGTTCTTGCATTTTCTTGTGATTGTTTTCGTTCACTTGGAAATGAACTCCTCACCCTCATTTAGGTAGTCGTTCAGAAAGGAATGGTTTTTTACTCATTGTAGTTGCATCCTAGAAATTGTTGGAATACATTCGGTAGGGCCTTGAAATCAAGACTTAATTCAAGATTAGCTATTAAAATCTATTGAATGAACTTAAAAACACATTGGAACCTAACGCTCACATATCTAGAGGTCTAGGCTAGAGACATGTTCCGGCATCGTTAAACCTAGTTACTATTGTTTTCACTAAGGTTGGGTGATTCCTCCTTTTGTTATTCAATAGGTACTAGTACAGATTTGTGCTCCCCGTACTGTCGAGTATATATTGGGAGACCCCACTAGGTTATCATCCTATTATCCATAGGAAGCTAAGTCTGCTGCCTTACAAGTCATAACACATTGAACACAACATTCGGGAAGATTGACTGCCATACAGAAAGTCCTTGGTCATTTCTCTCTCATTTTATTACCAGGGTGTATATGCAGTTTTACGATTTTTCTGGCAAACCTCTTGCATAGAATTCCAGAGAAATCACTTTCGTTCCTTTTCGACTCTTTAAAAGTAAAAGGATTATCTGAGCACTTGTCCTTTCAGGCTCATTAAATGTAAGAGCCCTATCATAGGGTCTTCTAACAGATCTATTTCTCTAGAATTTACATGCAATAAGAGGCAATAATTAACTTACTCACAGAACTTTTAAACGATGAAAATTTTACCATTTATATCCTAATCCTTATAACTTATAGTGAACATTTCATTTTAATAAATTTACATGAGTAATCTATAGAGGAATACCTGTACTAGTGGCTGGTGGAGATGCCTTTGAGCTGCTGCTCCTACTCAATGCTCTTCTTGACTAACCCAACTGGATTTACCTCTCAGCCAACTAGGAAATAATTCCTAGCCCAAGAAACCTCCACAGGTTCTCTAGCCCTTCGAGCCCAAGTCCAACCAGATGTAGTGTGTGTGTCCAAGATGAATGATCCAAACCAAGATGAACAATATTTCCCTCCTCTCAACAACGGAAGAAACCTCCACAGGTTCTTAAGGTCTCCAAAAATCACAACAAATCCTAAAATCACAACCAACCCCAAAATCATAAGCAAGACCCCGCATCCCCCTTTTCTCCCTTCCCCCTTCTCTTTTTATACCTGTTAGTCCTGAGATGCAGTGCTGATTTTTTCTTTAAGGATGAAGGAAAGGCTCAGTCTGCTTCGTTGTTCTTAAAGGGGTCCCACATGGGCCATCATTCCCCTTCTTCTTCTACCCCACTCACACTCTACCCATCCCATTTCCTAAATTAACCTTCATACCCCAACAAAACCCTCTTTAATCTTAGCCCCAAGCGAATTAGCCAAAAACCCCCATAAAACCTTACCCATTCGCCGTACACACCATCAACACAGCTCCCGAGGGCGCCTCGTAATTCCACCTCCCTCTGTCATTGATCTTTTCCTGTCAATCCAACGGCCCACATTCCTCTTGATCAATGCATCATGCCTGATCATTCTCCATCATTAGATCAACCTCGCCAGATCTAATAGTCAGTGCCCATATCACAAAAGTACCCGCCTGATGAGGGCAATTTTTCTCTTTCCCTGCCACTACGTGTCATCCATTGAATGGCATCGGGTGAGTTCTGACATTTTCCGCTTACCGTCTGATGCCCACCCAATAAAAGTTGTTTCCACTTAAACTAAACCACCCCGCGTGTTACCGTTCGTGCATCTTCGCCACCCGATAACCGTTCGATCTTCCAACTGGAAGATCCAACAACCCGAACATGTTCCGCTCCTGCCACGACTGCTAGCCTCCAAAAGGAAATCCCCACCACACATCTCCCTTGATCTGACGACCACCATTCACGATCACTCACAACTTTTCATCTACCCATGCACTCCATACCCCACGTCCTGTCTGTTACGCAAAGAAGAATATGGCTGACTCTGTCAGTCTAAGGACAGTCTAACCATGAAACTGAATTAAAAGAAGAGCATGGCCGGAAGAGAAAAGGACACGACATGACTCAGCAACCGAATTAAATAGTCATGGAACTCCACTGCCATGATCAATCCAACCACCTGGAGGATAGCACAGTACCAGAACTGATCAGGTTTTCGTAGTGGAGAAAGTAGCTATGATCAAAGATGCTATCAGACAGTTAATGGTAGTTGGTGGTCAGTTAAAATCCCTCCATCCCTAAATGGCTAAGGGCCATTGTAATGATAGAATATAAATATTCAGAAGAAAGATGTATTTAGGGTTGGAAATTGTGTTTTGGTTCAACTTCTGGAGACTGTAGATATTCTATAACTTGCAGCGTCTCATCTTCATTTTCAGCCATGCAAGCTTCTTTTGTTGTTAATTTCTCGATGCCCATTTCTCCTCTGTTCTAAGCTTGTGCCTAAAGTGTTATATTCATGATTTCTTCTACGTCTAATGCTATATAACTGTCATTGCATCTCTGGATTGGACAATTGAATGTATCAATGAGTAGGTCACTCAGGTTTCTTCTGTATCTAATGCAAGATAACTGTCATCTTATGTTTGCACTGATAGATTAGATTTGCAAGTTTCTTTACTAGTTGCAGTTGGCCATCATACATTCTGTATGCATCTGTTGGTGTGGTTAGTATTCTTCATCTATTCACTTAATTCCCAAATTATTGAGCATTGGTGGTCTAAAGCCTTGTATTCTGAGAATTTTCATGCATGTCTAGAGTGAAAACAGAGTAGAAGTGGTTATCTGGCTTGAACCAAACCATCACCCATCCTAATAAGTTCCTAGAACCATATTGAAGATTATATGTTACCAAGCATCTCCGAGCTACAACCTAGGAGAGTTTCCTGGAGCCTTAACATAATTGGCACCGTTGCCGGAGAGAGGAGATTGAATCTCAGCTTCCTTGGGAGAATGACACAGATCCAGCTTTGATGATAGACAAATTCTAGACACATTTTATCTGGCGACTCTTCTGGAGGTTGAATCTCTTGGTGACTCCACATCATAGTTTTGGCTCAGTTTGTGAGGCATACTTGGAAAAATCCTCAGAAGTCACCAGTTGACTTAGTACTTGACCCTGAAAAGATCATCAAAGGAAGAAAGATACCACAGAAAGGAGCATCAGGATCAGGTAAACCTAAACAATCCTCTATACCTCTACATGAAAAGCTAGTAATAGACAAATCCATGTTGAGAGTATATCCTTTAACACTAGCACTGAAAGAAAACTTTTAGAGATTCATAAAGCTCCTTATTCTTTAGGTTCTCCTCTTGCTTTAAGCTCGAAGGAAACCTCACCTCCTATCCCTCATATTCCTTTAGTCCTATCAGTCACCCCTCAGCTTTCCATCATCCAGACTGCCAGCAGTCTTCAATCCACCACAGCCATGGCGGGTCCACAAGCTCTCACCAAAATGGAAAGAATCATAGCTGCTAGGTACCGACCTCTAGTACTACCCACTCCTTTGAATCCAATTCCTATTGGAGAATATCAAAAATACATGGCTAAGTTCACTAGGACTGAAGGAATTACAGCTGAAGAACATCTTGATTCATTCTATAGCTATGCTGATAACCTAGATATTAGTGAAGATGACGTATGGATGAGAGTATTCATCCAAAGTCTAGATGGTGAGGCTAGAAAATGGTTCAGATGATTAACCCCTAGGTCTATAAAAGACATTGAGGCCTTAGATGATGTGTTCCTAAAGCATTGGGGGGATAAGAAAGATCTGCTCTATTATCATACTGAGTTTGGCAACCTAAAAAGGGAAAATGGGGAGTCATTGTCCGATTTCAATAAAAGGTTCAACCACATGTAGAGCAAGATACCAGCTGAAGTGAAACCTACTCCCACCTCTGCCAAGCTCACCTATGACAATGCCTTTGATTCTGACTTCTTCCTACTATTGAGAGAAAGAAGATGTGCTTTGTCACGCGGAATGAGTCGATCTTAGGGACAAGATAGACCTTCCTAGAATCTAATGAAGACCTAATGACAAACAAACCAACCAGACACTATCTTTCTCTAAATGCGCTTTATAAATAATGACAAACAAATGTGTTTTAAGGCCTACCTCATGTCCAATGCAAGTTTGGAGATGCCTTTGCTCCTTTGATCCAAGTAAGTTCCTTTGTCACAAACCTGCAAGCACAAACAAGGCAAATGATTAAATAGCACCTGAATAACCAATATTATAAAACATATTTAGCATGAAAGTCAAGGAGTCCATGAAACAAATAACATGAGATACTTGTTGAGAAAAATGAGCTTGATTGTATTAATTCAAAAGAAGAAGAACTTTACAATCTTTGCCTTGATGTTGTACAAGCTCCTCCTAGGGTCCAACAAGAATTCTCCTCTACTTTGACAAGCTTCACTCACTCCCAATGAAGCCAAAAAGGTATGTGATCTCTCCTCTTAAGCTCAAATAGGAAGTCTTGATTTCACTAGCATTTACCCTCAAAAGTTCAGCTTCTAACCTCTCTGGCCACTGACCCAATGCCTCAATTTATAGTGCAATGGAGATCAGTTACCAGCTCCTCCTTCAAAGGGATAGAGTCCTCCTTCAAAGGGATAGCTCCTTTCAACAAGGGATTAGTTCCTCCTATGATGGGATGCATGAACCACTTGGAGCGAACAATCCACATAACAAATGCTTCTAGAAAACTCTAGAATTAACCCAAGATGAGTTTTTTAAGATAAAGATTGCGCCTTTTGATTTTTACAGGGGTACGCACCCTCCCCTTTACATATAGAGCGTATAAGTACGCAGATAACTTGAACAAAAGTTGCGGGCCCGTAGGCAAAAGTAAGAGAAAGTTTGGAACCAGAGTTACATTGCTTTTTT
The DNA here is from genome assembly GCA_000404065.3 of Pinus taeda. Classification (NCBI taxonomy): domain Eukaryota; kingdom Viridiplantae; phylum Streptophyta; class Pinopsida; order Pinales; family Pinaceae; genus Pinus; species Pinus taeda. The sequence continues at coordinate 194,347 of APFE030972215.1, forward strand.
GATGTCTTTCTCTCATTTCTCAAGCTTGTTTTGAAGAGCTGAGGTTTAAGACTTGCTTAAGAAGCTGGTATAGGTAATGATAGACCTACACCGACTGCAAATAATCAAGGTGACGATATTTTTGTGTAGGAGATTGCCCCCTAAAGTGCGAAGTCTGTAGTATATGAGGATTTTTCATTTATCATATAGGAAGAGTGAAGTTCTTTATCACTTCGAGGATCATCTTGCGGAGAGCCCAGTTGGAACCTGTAAAAACATTCAATGCAAAATATATATATGAGAGCATATCATCGTTGAGGTAGGCATTCCCATACTCAGATAAAAACTAATTAAGAGACTGAAAACTGACTAGAAGACTAACTACTGCTCTGATATAGGAATGATCTCGTAACACGTCATAAGTACAGACACATGTGGACACAGTATGGACGCAACCATCTGTTTATGAATAGTCCATAATATAATGAATACAAAATTCCTCGCAACCTGGATGGTGGAAACTAGATCCAGGGTCTTCACTTCTACGTCCCGAAACAGTACGATTCTATCCATGCGATTGAATGTGTCAAAGTTGAACATTTTAGAAACCGCTTGATTACCAGTCAATGATGTAAACTGTTAACAAGCGTGAGAGAAAACACCAATAATGACAATGGCTCTCAAAGTACTCAACACAATCCATGAAATGTGATAAGATGTATTGATGTCGAACATGCCATGGAATCCTTTGATCGAAAGTCGATGATGTAAACTGTCATCAAAGGCGAGAAACCTGCCATTGAGGCATGCAGATCTCAAGGTACTGACGATTCCTAGATCATCTTTCTAGATAATGAGTCGAAGTCGATAGAAAGCGATCCGTTGCAGGCAAGCCCACAACACGAAATCATAGATCAAGTTGAAGAAATTTAGTTGCAAGGACTGACTCAGGGATGGTCAAGATGGATGACAGACATTTTGCAGATGAATGGCTTATTTGTACTGAGCTCTTGAACACATAACGACACGACACATGGTTTGGTGATGATTGACCCAAAGTTAATACCCAGAAATCGGCTGAAGACTTTCAATATGGTTCGATCAACTGTTAGGTAAAGGATTTCCCAACCTAGGTGAATGAAAGTGTCGTGTTCAAGAGTGGTTATAAAGTATGACAAATAGACTCGTTTTTCTCTCTTTTACCCCACCATTTCTGGCAAGTACCTCTTTATTTTTTACAAGCTTGAGGAGGATAACATATGCTTGATTATAAGCTCACCCTTCGGGTGAGTCCAAATTAGTTTAAATTTGAACCCTAAGAAGGAGTGGTCCATTCCTGTTTGTAATAGAACAGGTCCTTTACTGTCGAAATTTAACGAGTCTAGTATAGGAGAAACTCGGCATTTTTCATTTTTAGAGAGTCTGAAAAAACTTAAGAAAACTCCAAGGTTTGACTTTTTCTTAAATTTGTGTCTCCCAAGCCTGAAAAAGTATAAAATAATACTTGAGAGAATCGCTTGATCTTTTACGACCAAGGAGTAGTTTTCGTTATTAGTGTCTTTGACCTGAAAAAGTAAAAAAACGACCAAGGACATGTCGTTTTATAACCAATATCGAATTTGAAACGACAAAAATCCGACAATATTTTATGTTTTTACGGGCGGAAAAGAGCTGTAAATCGACTGTTTTTTAATTCCGTTTTAACGAGTTTAAAAGAGAAACTCGGCAATCTTTTCATGTTTTAGGAGTCAGAAAAGGGCCTAAAAGGTGACTCTGGTTGAAAATGATAGATTTCGCGTGAATAATCCGGTTATCTTGCACAAAAACACAATCATTACTCATACCTGCTTGAAAGAGATAAAAGTGTCGCAATAATACCTTTTTAAAGTGAAACATAAACAAATTTGAAATTTATTTACTCAAAAAACTTATAAAAAGGGGGGTTTACCATTCATTTTTACCATTTGTGATTTGGGTGAGGAAATAGTGCTTTTGCTCTGAAAACTTCCCGAGAGGATTGCGGAAAATCCAACCGTCGGAATCGGACGCCGTCTTTACCAGGTAATGCACATCATCCTTCTATTGTTTTTTAACCGTTTCATTTTTTCATTTAGTCTTTTATTTCGTTTTTTAGGAGGGTTTTTTGGGTGAAAAACCCGCGCTCGGGGTACGCAAGCTCACCACTGCGAACCTGCGGACCCCGACTTTTTCTCCATTGGGAAAAAGCTCGGGGTCTGCACCTTCCATGTGGACAAAGTGCGGTCCCATGCACTGTG
>APFE030972220.1:0-25094 GCA_000404065.3 Pinus taeda
CAGCTCAAAAAAACTCAACTGCTTCCGATCTAAAATTCGTGAGAACGAAGTATTTCTTGTACAGAGATCGACTGTATGGGCATTCACCGGATATCTCACCTTCCAAAAGAAGGATGAATCCAGAGGCTACTGGCCCGATTACAGACTCTGCCTGAAGAAATAAAACGTAGTCACTTCCTGAATAATAGATCTGATGATCAATCCTCGCTTTGATATCCTGTAGAAATCTCTTCTACAAATCAACCACCTCTGATACCATGTAGAAATTTTGAATAATTTAACACATATTCAACAGAGATTATCCTGATCATGTACTATTGCGGAAAACATACACAATACATAAGCTCCTCTACGTTGATCATCAATATAGCAGCATCAATAACAATAAAACATCAAGAGCATTCACACATTAACACAGTATGTATCCCGGGGAAAGCATCTCGCTAAAAACCCCAACTATCTGTATATTAATGATTGAGTCATGTAACATTACACAGCATAATACTTCTCACAAGTATCTCCACCTCTGTTACACACAATACAGCTCAGATCTGAATCAATCACGCTCAAATCTCCTTCGTTGCTTGCCTGCCTCCGCTGCTCAATACCTGCATGAGAACTGATGATAATTCCAAGGCAGCCACGTCTTTCCTTGGCTAAATCACGTATTTCCAAGCTACAATGTGGGCAAACTCATTGGCATACTCAATCCCTGATTTGTGCAAGATCTGGTGCACAACTATAGTCACAACTGATAGCAATCTGATTCTCTAACACCTGTCCCTGCTGAACTGAACATGCACTGACATGCAACTGAGTTAACTGATGTATTCATTAGTTGTATTATGAGTTAATAACTTGTGAATTAATTAATAACTAATTCACCCAACTCATCTCTAGTCTATTTGCCAGTTAGACTAAATACAACCAGTTTAACAAAGCTAAACTGAACACAACTCCATCAACTGCACTTCCAGTCCACTAAACTCAACTCACTTGAGTTCTAACTGAAGTCCTGCATGAAAATATTAGTCATCCCATAGGTAACCACGTATTTCCTTCTGGGATCTGCATGTACCACATCCGTAGCTCATCCTGAAGTGCTCCAAGAGAAAAAGACAAAGTTTATAGTCCAAATATTATTATGAGATAATAATATTTGACTGTTCTATTTTAGACAGACAGTCAAAAAACAGACGTGTCACTCCACTGTCATCAAAAATAGAAGTCCATCTATTTTTCCAACTTGATCAATCATCCATAAACAGCAACCTGCAATCCATAGACATGATCCATATGTCTAAAAATAGACATAGTCTAAAAATAGACTTGCGCCAAAAATAGCCTGCGGACCCACTTAGTGAAGGTGACTCTTTTCACTAAGCTCCATCATCTTGTTGCAATCTCAACAATCATCATTGATTGTATTAAAATAAATCAGAAGCAAAGCTTACAACTAAGCCTTGACGTCGCAAGCTTTCTCGAAGGGTCCAACTAGTATGTTTCTTCAAGAATTCACTCTCAAGAATGGGTCTCCCAAATGGATGATAACTCTCTCTCTCTCACTCACAAGCTCTAATACAAGGCTAAGGCAATCCACAACCAATTTCTAAACTATCAACAATTCACATTGCAAACTTATCAAACTCACACCAAAGCTAGCTAATTTGCTTCAATCCAAAAACCAAGAACTAGCTGATCATATAAATGGGGAGTGATTTTATAATAGGAGGAGCCTCCATAAAATGAGTGAGAGGGAGTTTATCTTCAAGGGAGGTTTCTCAAAAGGTGGAACCACCATCCCAGAGGAGGAAAGGCGAACCAATTTGACCCAACAACCAGTTCTAGAATCATCCAGAATGTCAATTGTTTGAACTAATATGCCATATCTAGTTCATCGCAAGTCATACAATGGCGCTTAGCGATAACGTCGCAAGGAAGCAGTGCATTTAGATAAATTGTCGCAAGAAATATCTTGAAGACTTGCGTCGAGCCCTAAAATTTGACCGTCACAGGAAACATGTGTACCCCTATGACGACATCGCGACAATATAGTTTAGTAGTGAGAATCATCGAAGACATAGAGAGGATCACTTGCAACGATGCAGGAACATAGGTAAAAGGGTCAATATTCAGTATTAGAGAGCACTTGTTTAATATTCTTGAATGAGTGGGAAGATATAGACATATTTATTTGATGTATGACACAGCAGATATGTCGCTCGGGGATTGAGATAAGGTTAGTGACAAATTACTGTGTAACAAATGCCCCTTAAAGCGTGAAGCCCGAGAGAGTGGGAGGGGTGAAATGCTTTACGAAAACATAACCGAACCGGAACACCATCATAGAAAACCTGTAGGAACAAGTATAACTAATACCTTTGATAGTGAAATACATGTAGTCTAGGCATGGGCGTAGCCATCCAAAATACATATGGAACTTGGTCTGTGGTATGGATGCAGCCACCTAGTCAAAAAAACCATATAGAAAGATAGAGGTATGGTCACAACCATCTAAAAAGACTCAGGTATGGTCGCAACCATCCAATCAAAGAGCCATGTATATGATCATGAACCAATCCACGCAACCTGAACATATGTAATCTTAGTTTGAGGTCTTGAATCCCAACTGATTATAGTACAATTTCTAACATGCGAATAAATGTGATGAAGTCGAGCATGGTAGAAAATTTCTTGATTACCAGTCAATGATATAAACCATTAACAAGCGCGAGAGAGACCACCAATAATGTCAATGGTCCTCAAGGCACTGCCAATACAATCCACAAAGTGTGAAGAATGATCTATAGTTGAACACTCGTGGAATCACCCGATCGAAGACCAGTGATGTAAGTTTGTTGTTGAGCGCGAAGAACTTTCCATTGAGGCATGCAAGCTCCAAGGTACTGAAAGGGATCTCTAGATCAACTTCCTGGATAATGAGCTAGTGTCGACAAGAAGTGACCCATCGTAGGAGGGCCATAATGTTTCCCTCATCAATGGCCCAAGACAAGGAACAAGAGGAAGATGGTGAAATAGAGAATCAGAGGAAGAGGTAAAGGCATGAACTATAGAAGGATTATACTCTTGAACATATCGGCAACACGACTCCGGAACACTGCAACATTTTTGTACCAAGGGATCAAAGGTCTGATGGAGACAACAAGGATCAAATGGAATGAGGTGAAATGACAACCCTAACCCCAGAAGTCCAATGATGCCGTGAGGATATCCCAAACCCGACAAGAAGCAAAAGTGTCAATGTTCAAGAGTGACTCCTTGACGTAGGTAACCAATGAAGATTTCCAAAATTTTTCCCCCACCATTGCTGGTGAGTACCCCAATTATTTTTGAAAAACAAGCTTAAAGGGGATAGCATATGCTTGCAATATAAGTTCGACCTTCGAATGAATCCAACCTAGTGAAATTTTAACGAGCCCTAGGGAGGAGAAGCTCGTATCTCGTCATGGTGAGGAGTCCAATGTCATCAGGGTTTAACAAGTCTGACATAGGTAAAACTTGGAGTCTTTTTCATGTTTAGAGAGTTTGAAAAAGACACAGAAAAGAAAACTCCAGGGGAGTCCCTTTTCATAAGTTTGTGTCTCTCAAGCCCGAAAAGGTAGAAAAAAATACTTGATAGAACCACTTGACCATTTCGACCAAGGACTACTTTTCGTAACTAGTGTTCCTGATCCAAAAAAGTAAAAAAGTGATCGGAGACATGACATTTCATAACCAAAAACGAGCTTGAAACGACAAAAACTTGGCCATCTTTTCATGTTTATACGGTCAGAAAAGAGCTGAAATCAGACCACCATTTTTATTCTCTTTTAACGAGTCAAAAAGGGAAAATCTCCACAATCTTTTCATATCTTATGAGTCGGAAAAGAGCTTAAAGAAGGCTCGTGGAAAATTCCACGGTATGGACCAAGCACGTATTGACTGGAAAATGTATCTGTCGCCCCTGTTCCTACGCAGAAAAACCAAAAGTTTCTGTGCTCTACTGACCTTAAGTTAATCAGGGAACGTGAACAATTTTATTCTATCATCATTAATCCATAGAACACCCAACACCGTTCCAATTGTAGGAACAAGCGACCCACCCAAGCTTCATAAAGACATAGATATTATCCCTGAAAATCCCATTGATGAGATTGTTTTGCATATAGAAGAAATACCACCACTGGATTTCTTCTATAGCCCTAAGCATAAAGTTGTAGTCAAAAGACAGAGGAAGAAGAGGAAAATTGATCACTCTCCTATTTTGACTCCTTAGATGGAAATGAGAAATGTGGTATGGAGAGAGGAAATAAATCATTCCGAAGATTTAACAAAAATTTCTTAGTATACCAGAGCATATACATCAACAACCATAGATAAGGCTTTAGAGGTTAGTCATTTGTTGAAGGAAAAAGACCAGGTGATCATTTAGCTAGAGGAATAATCGGTTGAACGACAACAAAAAATAGAGTAGCTTGAACGGCAGTTGGCAGAACATAAACAACTTAATGAGAAGTTGAATGAGCAATTAATTAATGAAAAGTAGAGAATTGATGAACAGACCATCCATAAGCAGCAAGAGTTCTCTCAAGTATTGAGCAAACTACAGTTATTGAATGAGCAGGTGAATAAATCAAGAGAAGAACAAATTGCCCAAATGAAAGATCAAATAGAGCAATTCAAAGGATATCCCCAGGTAGATGAATTCAGAACTAAAGCCCTGGAGATGACCAAGGCTTTATCCTGGCAGTTGGACCTTCTGTGTCATAATATATCATTGGTTGTTCCTTTATGTGACATCTCAACATCTATGATAAAAAAAGCAGTGGATGCAAGGCTTGAGTTAGAGAAAGAAAATGAAATATTACTTAATTTTCTATCTTAGCAAGATTCAAAAGAGGGAAAAGCTGCCAATCTGCCAAAGATACAAGAGTCACATACAGAAATTCTATTTTCCAAATGGGAGTCTCAGTTAATGAAAGCCGAGAGAGCTACATCTAGATGCAAATCAACGATAAATAATCTGATTGAATTAATCAACAATAGTCTGTATTTATCTAATCTAATAACATAATGCTCTCCAGGCAAACTCACAAAGGTAAAATCATTAGAACAACAATGGAAACGGGAGCAGATACAAAGAGAAAAACTGATCGGAGGCATTCACAGCCTAACATGGGAAATGTTTTGGTTTTTCCTTGTAAAACCACACAGTCAGCAAATGGCGATGAAGTGTCTCAAAAATATATCAATGACATATATATATGAATGATGACAACTCAGAAACATTCAAAAGTGACAAGTTAAAGAATTGTTTTAGAAACATATACACATCAATAATAACAAAGTTGATAAATACTAATTCACATAGAAACATAAAGCAAAAACATAGATAGTAGTATTGTATGCATTTGTATCTCCTTCGATGTGAATCACATTCAAATTTTTCCTTCTAATTTGGGAATACTTTCATAGGAAGAAAAAGTGCATATCTCATAAAAGCCTTCTTTGTCAAAATTCAAAATTTTGGTCCAATCTTTTATAAAAATAAATATATCGGAAGCACAGTAGTGCAACCTCTGATTCAAGTCTTAATACAAAATTGCAGACCCTTTCTAAAAGCATGAAAGGGTCTTTAAATATTATAATTAACAATAAACTATGAAAGAAATATGATATGCACTAGTATAACTGAAACATAAAAATCTGGGATTTATCTTGAAATAGCGTGTTGCAGTCGATTGAAAAGATTCACTGTATCAGCTTATCATCTTGTGATTGTAGTTGACAAATGGAAAGCATTGGCTGGACCTCTGGTGGCTGACTCATACGAGAGTGTAACTGAGCTGTAAATGTGGCATCGACAAGTTCGGGGATCATGTGGTTGATCGCGTCTGTAAGACAGTTCATCGCCATTTGCTGACTGTGTGTTTTTACAAGGAAAAACCAAAACGTTTCCCATGTTAGGCTGTGAATGCCTCCGATCAGTTTTTATCTTTGTATCTGCTCCTGTTTCCACTATTGTTCTAATGATTTTACCTTTGGGAGTTTGCTTGGAGAGCAATATGTTATTAGATTAGATAAATACAGACTATTGTTGATTAATTCAATTAAATTATTTGTTGTTGATCTGCATCTGGATGTAGCTCTCTTGGCTTTCATTAACTGATACTCCCATTCAGAAAATAGAATTTCTTTATGTGGCTCTTGTATCTTTGGTAGATTGGCAACTTTTCCCTCTTTCAAATCTTGCCAAGATAGAAAATTAATTAATCTTTCATCTGCATTCTCTAACTCAAGCCTTACATCCACTGATTTTTCGATCATAGATGCTGAGATGTCACATAAAGGAACAACCAATCATATATTATAACACAGAAGGTCCAACTGCCGAGATAAAGCCTTGGTCATCTCCAAAGCTTCAGTTCTGAATTCATTTACCTGGGGATATCCTTTGAGTCACTCTATTTGATCTTTCATTTGGGTGATTTGTTCTTCTCTTGATTTATTCACCTGCTCATTCAATAGTTGTAGTTTGCTCAATGTTTGAGACAACTCTTGCTGCTTATGGATGGCTTGTTCATCAATTCTCTGCTTTTCATTAATTAATTGCTCATTCAACTGCTCATTAAGTTGTTTATGTTCTGCCAACTGCCGTTCAAGTTGCTCTATTTTTTGTTGTCGTTCAACCAATTGTGCCTCTAGCTGAATGACCACCTGGTCTTTTTCCTTCAACAAATGACTAATCTCTGAAGCCTTATCTATGGTTGTCAATGTATATGCTCTGGTATACTGAGAAAGTTTCATTAAATCTTCGGAGGGATATATTTCCTCTCTCCATACCACATTCATCATTTCCATTTGAGGAGTCAAAAGAGGAGAGTGATCAATTTTCCTCTTCTTCCTCTGTCTTTTGACTACAGCTCTATGCTTAGGGCTGTAGAAGAGATCAGTGGTGTATTTCTTCTATATGCAAAACAATCTCATCAGTGGGATTTTCAGGGATAATCTCTATGTCTTTATGAAGCATGGGTGGGCCGCTTGTTCCTACAATTGGAATTGTGTTGACTATTGATTTTTGCGTTGTAGACACCTCTGGTGTAGTGAATCCTTGGGTGTTCTCTGGATTAATGATGATAGAATAAAATTGTTCTCGTTCCTTTATTAACGATGATGTCGTGACGATATAGTTTAGCAGTTGGAATCGTTGCAGACAAAAAGAGGTTCACTTGCAATGATGTAGAAACATAGGTAAAAGGGTCAATCTTCAGTATTAGAGAGCACTTATTTAATATTCTTGAATGAGTGGGAAGATATAGACATATTTATTTGATAAATGACATAGCAGAGATGTTGCTCGAGGACTGAGATGAGGTCAGTGACAAATTACTGTGTAACATATCCCCCCTAAAGCGTGAAGCCCTAGAGAGTGGGAGGGGTGAAATGCTTTACAAAAACATAACCAAACCGGAACACCATCACCAAAAAAACTGCAGGCGTGAGTACAACTAATATCTCTGATAGTGAAATACATGTAGTCTAGGCATGGGCGCAACCATCCAAAAGACATATGGAACTTGGTTTGTGGTATGGACGCAGCCACCTAGTCGATAAGACCATATATAAATACTCAGGTATGGTCACAGCCATACAAAAAGACTCAGGTATGGTCACAACCATCCAATCAAAAAGCCATGTATATAATCACGAACTAATCCACTCAACCCAAACATATGTAATCTTAGTCTAGGGTCTTGAATCCCAACTGATTATAGTACAATTTCTAACGTGTGAATAGATGTGCTGAAGTCGAGCATGGTAGAAAATTGCTTGATTACTGGTCAATGATGTAAACCGTTAACAAGTGCGAGAGAGACCACCAATAATGTCAATGGTCCTCAAGGCACTACCAGTACAATCCATAAAGTGTGAAGAATGATTTGTAATTGAACACTCGTGGAATCACCCAATCGAAGACCAATGATGTAAGTTTTTCGTCGAGCGCAAAGAACTTGCTATTGAGGCATGCAAGCTCTAAGGTACCGAAAGGGGTCTCTAGATCAAGTTCCTGAATAACGAGCTGGTGTCGACAAGAAGTGACCCATCGCAGGAGGGCCATAATGCTTCCCTCATCAATGACATGAGACAAGGAACAAGAAGAAGATGGTGAAATAGAGAATCAGAGGAAGAGGTAAGGGCATGAACTACAGAAGGATTATACTCTTGAACATATCGGCGACATGACTCCAGAATGGCACAGCATTTTGGTACCAAGGGATAAGAGGTCTGATGGAGACAACAAGGATCAAATGGAATGAGGTGAAATGACAACTCAAACCCTGGAAGGCCAATGATGATGTGAGGATATCCCAAACCCGACAAGAAGCAAAAGTGTCGATGTTCAAGAGTGACTCGTTGTCGTAGGTAACCAATGAAGATTTCTAAATTTTTCCCCCACCCTTGGTGGTGAGTACCCCAATTATTTTTGAAAAACAAGCTTAAAGGATAGCATATGCTTGCGATATAAGTTCAACCTTCGGACAAATCCAACCTAGTGAAATTTTAACGAGCCCTAGGGAACAGAAGCTTGGATCTCGTCATGATGACGAGTCCAATGTTGTCAGGGTTTAGCAAGTCCGACATAGGTAAAACTCGGAGCCCTTTTCATGTTAAATAGAGAGTTTGAAAAAGACACGGAAAAGAAAACTCCAGGGGGGGTCCCTTTTTGTAAGTTTGTGTCTCTCAAGCCTGAAAAGGTAGAAAAAAATACTCAAGAGAACCGCTTGACCATTTCAACCAAGGAGTACTTTTCGTAACTAGTGTTCCCGATCCAAAAAAGTAAAAAAGTGATTGGAGACACGATGCTTCATAACCAAAAATGAGCTTGAAACGACAAAAACCCAGCCATATTTTTGTGTTTAAACGGCCAGAAAAGAGCTGAAAGCGGACCACCATTTTTATTCTCTTTTAATGAGTCAAAAAGGGAAAAGCTCAGCAATCATTTCATATTTTATGAGTCGGAAAAGATCTTAAAGAAGGCTCGTGGAAAATTCCACGGTATGGACCAAGCACGTATCGACCGGAAAATGTATCTGTCGCCCTTGTTCCTACATAGAAAAACCAAACATAAGATCCATTCGACAAAAATATACATTGTAATGTTGAAAAAACTAGGTCAAAACCCTAAAACCATAGGGAGAAATAGAAAACTATTGTAAAACCCAAGTCCTATAGTTCAAAAGCCCTAAAATTACAAAAAAAGTTTATATAAGACCCATTGTAAATAATTTTTACATTTTTTTTTATTTTCAACCTTTGGTAACTTTTCAAATACGTACCTGTGCAACTTTGGAGCTCAATTCAGTCACATGTGATCAACTATTTCGCGCCATACTTTCACCAAGTAAGTACGTCGATCCTGCCTCTGCATTTTGATTGTTTTTAGGTCTAATTTCATGGATTTTGGGTGGATTTGGGAGGATTTTTGGTTTCAAATCCGCGCCCCGCTCGTCGTAGAAGTCCCCCTCGGTTTTGCGATGGTCAGGGATTTTACACACAACAAAACTGGAATTGTCACAGGAAACACGTGTACCCCTGTGACGATATGGAAAATAATGAACTGTGAAAGTGGGTCGTCATAGTTGTTTTAGAAATAGCTGCGACGGTGTAGTAAAGGTAAAATTTCATTTTCTACCACATTTTAAACCATAAAAATGCCCCAAATTAATTCTAATAAATTGTTACTAGCTTATGCAGGGTGAAAAAATGGTGTTTACGTGTCAGGAGTGGACGCATGACATCGATGATGAAAGAGGATTTAATGACCCACAATGCAGATGAGCCCTTTGAGACTACGAGTTACTAAAATTTTTCCGTACACCTCTTCTACAGGTGCAATTAAACTTGCTTGAGTTTTTGGTTCACTCGTGGAACCCAATGGAGGGCGAGTTTATCATTCGGGGTCAGGAGGTCGAATTTTATGCGACCGACATATATTTCCTTACAGGCTTATCTCACTGAGGGGAGAAACCCCGCATGGATGGCATGCGGTTTTCCAAAGAGACTCTCAACATGTTGATTGCACAAGCATGCCCGGGGGCAAGCAAATCACCCACCAATGGGAAACTTTAGATCCTAGCCGTGGAGGACTTGACATTATGTGTCTTACTATTTACGATCACGAGAGAAGCAGGTTCTTAGGCACAACTCTGCTTCTCAGGCACAACACAAGGCAACTAAGACCCAACTATGGTTGGCTCTAGATTGCCTTAACTCGACCATGTATGACTGGGCCGAGGCAGTGTCTCTAAACATAAAGAGACAACTGACCAAGTGTTGACGAGGAGAGATCAAACAGTTTGGATATGGGTCCATCCTTTTACCGCTCATGCTGGAGTGAGTACCACTACTTCATCTATGGGATATGGATATCTCATTGTCCGGACCACAAGAGACCCAGACCACCAGATGGGAACATGTGATGCCACGAGGAGGTGGTGGTCGACCGGTCTCATGGGGACATTTCTTCATGGAGTGGCTAGATTGACAACAGGTTTTCGTTGAGGATTGGCCCTATGTGGGCACAGACTTCAGAGGAGATCCCAATATGCTGCTCCCACCTGGAGAGCAATGGGATGAGAAAGGTAACACGCTTGGTTAACCACCACAATATTTATATGTTTTTGTTTTTAATGTTTTTTTATTTTTTAAATGTATATGTCTTAATCATTGTGTTCATTTTTCTAGAGTGGGACCTTAAAGACCTGTGGGTCTCACTCCTATAGCGTGAGGGAGGAGAACAGAGAACTGGCCCTACCACCCCTAGGCGGTAATGCAAAGGAGGAGATAGCTGAGAAACTCGAGGGCTTGACCGAGGGGATCCCAGACTACAGAGGGTTTGTGGAGGTCCCACAACAGTACTAGAGACATATTGCGGGCATATTTCCCAGGGTTCATAGACTACTTAGACGAGTAGAGCAGGTAGTGGTCTGCTACAAAGAGTAGAACCCACCAAAGTAGACACCTTGGCTTCTTTTTCTACTATTTTGAGAGTCATGTGTCTTAGATGTAACATGAAAATATACCCTATTTTTTGACATACACATTATTTTTTGAGCACCTCGGTGTGCCACACGATATATATTGATTTATGTGACATGGTTTCTATTTGTTATGTCTGAATGTTTGTCCATTTATAATTGTGCAAATGTATAATACATAATTTTCAAATGTATCAGCTAATAATCACAACATCTGCATAAAAGAGAAAAGACACGATAAACAAGAAATCAACTAAAGCACCAAACCATAAGAGGTACAACAGCACATAGGTTCATTTTTACACAAGCTTGAACCATGGAAAACTATGCTTGAATAAAATTAACATGCCCCCGACAAATAATCCTATCAAAGTACATGCCCCCCAAGCTTTATTGCATTCAATAATATGGATGTAATGAAGCTTGAAAAGGTGAGATCTAAAAGACTTGAGTAACAAGAGGGAAAATTGTTTCATTGTTTTAACGAAGTTGACGCAATGGAAGAACTATCCTCAAACAACTTGTTTCATGTTTTAAACAAGGTCGACACAATATAGGAACCATCCTCGGACTCCTATTCATGGGCCATATGAGAACATGACTCCCAAGAGGTCTCCACTGAATGGAAGAAATGCACCTTGGGAGGAATAGATATCATGAGGCACAAATGACAGATCGGGTTCCAATTGCCCCAATCCATGATGTACAAGACCATCTGCATGATCATCAGCATATATGTAGATGGAACGGGTGGCCACATAATTGACCTGTGGCTGGGAAGGTACTGCTTTCGAGAAAGAACAAATAGGGGATGACGATGGCACAGGAGGCACCAGGTGACTAAAGAACGACATTTGATCGATGGTCGCCATTCTTCCATCGTGCGAAAACAAACCACACAGAAAAGTGAAGAGACAAGAGGCCCCATGGCATAAATATAGTCACAGCCAAGGAGAAGACTGAAATCTAAAGCACCTTCGCCAACTATTACATCTATATAGACGGTTTTTCTTCCTAAAGTAATAGGGAACTTCAAAAGGATCCCTAAAGGTTGACTAGTTCCTCTGTCAAAAGCCAACAGATTCTGAGTGATAGGCACAAGCTGTGGGGAACCCAAAGCTTGCCAAGTAGTGGAAGGCATGAGACTAACAAACACACCTTCGTCCAAGAGAGTTTCGGGTACTACCTTATCATAGGCATGTAGGATAATCTAGAAAGGCACGTGGGATGGCAGGCAGAATGCAATCAAATGACTCCAGTCGAAAGAAACAACCGAACTACTTAGCGGGGGTATCATATGATTGCCCCCTGCACGACAGGAATCGAAGAATGACTCTCTTGATCAGCGGGGACAAGAGGGTCTTTCTCGGAGTCAGGAGAATTTGATGAAATTGGAATAACATGAGTAGTGTGATGAGGATGCTCTTCTGAAACAGAGTGAACAACTGGTGATGAACTCAAGTCGACACCCTTGCTGACCAATGCTTGGTCCTGAATAGTCTTAGCATAGCTAGGTTCAGGAAGAGGAGGACGAACAAGAGAAGAATCCATATCAATCTCTTTGTCAACAGGGAGAGGGTTTGAAGAGAGCTTCTGATAACCAATTGGAAGGGGAGGGGAAGAAGCTGTAAGACCTTCCAAAACAACATAAGCTTTATCTAGAAGCGGACAAAGTTGAAGGAGATGGTTGCTTTCACAGAGCCTACAAGGGAATTGAATCTTCCCTTTCTTCTTACGACTACCATTTGATGGGGTACCATCATCATGAGTTGTAGAGGATGACGATGGATGAGCTGGATCATGAGACCATACTTCTAAGATCCTACGAATTCTAAGATAATCACGAAGAAGATGGTCGCCCTTGCATAATTTACAAGGAAACTTAACCTTCCGCAGTAAATCAGAAGGTGTCACGACCTATGATGTACTCGGAATAGGAGCTAGATGGGTGGCCTGAAACTTATCCAACCTCTTCATCTTCTTCATCTTCCTCTTCTTCTTCTTAGCCTCCTAGTTACTGGATGTAGAACTTTCACTAGGCAAAGGAGGAGAGGAGGAAGAAGAAACAAGAGAAGAAGGCGTAGGTTCAACCTTGGAATCATTGTGTCATGATTCAAATGAAGGAAACGGTGGAATAGGAGTCATGACACTCAAGACCACTGAGGTTAAAAACAACCAAACAGGCAAACCAATTGTTAACACAGGCAAGGACAATGTTGCCATATACGGAGCACCGACATTTCCAAAAGGCGGAAACGGACTAGGATGTCCATCTGGGGGAAGACCGTGGCTAGTTGACTCGGGGAAGTTTTCCATCGAGAACGAGCCCCAAAAAAACTGGAACTATAACCAAGAACTCGAACTGTTACCAAGAATATTTTGTGGGAAGTAAATTTTACAACACAAGAACAAAACTTGACCTTTTCATATTTAAAGAGTCGAGAAAAAGGACAAAACATGACTCTAGTCACCTTCAAATATTTAATGAGTCTGAAATGACAAGTGCTCATATGATCCTTTTCTTTTAAGGAGTCGAAAAGGAACGAAAGTGACTACTCTAAAGAACTAGACAAGAGGTTTACCAGAAAAACCGCAAAACTGCATATACACCTTAGTGATCAAATGAAAGAGAAATGACCAAGGACTTTCCATACGACAGTCAATCTTCCTAAATGTTGTGTTCGGTGTGTTATGGTTCTTAAGGTAGTAGACTCGGCTTCCTATGGATGTAGGATGATAACCTAGTGGGGTCTCCCAATATATACTCGACGGTACAGGGAGCACAAATCCGTATTAGTAGCTATTGAATCACAAAAGGAGGAACCACCCAACCTTAAGCGAAAACAATAGTGACTAGATTTAACAACGCTGGAGCACATCTCTAGCCTAGACCTCTAGATAATGTGCGTTAAGTTCCAATGTGTTGTTAGGTTCATTCAACTGATTTTAAGAGTTAATCTTGGATTAAGTTTTAGTTTTCAGGCCCTATTGAATGTATTTCAACAATTCCTAGTATGCAGCTACAATGAGTAAAGCATCAATTGTTTCGATGAACAACTACTTAAAGGAGGGTAAAGATTTCACTTCCAAATGAATGCAAACCAAGACAAGAAAATGTAAGCACTAAGAAACACAATGCACCAATACACCTATCTCACAACTACTAATGAAAGATTTAAACTTTTGCTTCCCAATTTCTCAATCATGAAAATTCAGTAATACAAATGTACTTTCACTTTCATATGATGTATGAATGCAATATTTTGATTTTTTGGAATTTAAATGACAAACAAGCAAGTGTAAACCTGACTGATCCAAACAATTGTGAACTATGTTTGATAATGTGGAAATCGAATCAATGTAAGGAACTAGTTCAATATCAGAAAGAAAACTAGTAATAAAACAACCTCAAGCAAATCAATCAGATGGTTGTGGACGAATCTTGAAAGGATGGGTAACCCAAACAAACAAATTCTTGACGAAACCTTTAAGAGCTAGGTCACACGGCCTAAAAACACAAGACTCATTTAATGAAACTAAAGAGACGGTACCTTAACCAAAAGCAGTCAAAACAAGTTGATGAGAAACAAGAGAAAGTAGGGGACAAGCAAGACTAGATGATTTAGGAGGTAAAGTTGTAAAAACCAACTTGTATAGGAATCGTTGTGGGTCTATAACAAGCAGCTTGAGATGAAAAGCCAATCGTCGCAAGCACAAAGACAGCAACTGGGCGACGTCGCAAGCACAAAGATAGCAACTGGGCGACGTCGCCACAGGTGTACACTTGTCTTCTGCGACCGTCTGATTTCAGGAATCGTTGCAACTGTACGACGGGTTATCTGTGATGTGCAGGTTTACTAAAGAGGACATGTGCGACGTCATCGTAGCTGTTAAGCTATCTTCAATGACAATCTTAATTAAAGAAAAACTAATTAAAAGCACCTGAAGGACACTGGAATGATCTTTCAAACAATAGGAGGGACTCCCAAATTGACCCAAGTAACCCAGAATATTTATGGTTTAACCTCAAAATCAAGAGACACTATATCAAAAACCAAACAAGAGCAAACAAGAGAAAAAAATACAAAGGACTCCCAAGTATGGTCGCTAATTTGTGATGTAGGAAATGTTCCCTTTGCGGACAGAGGCAACCCCTCTAGCCCTAGAGTGGGTCTAGCCACAACAAAACAAAACAACAATCAATTTCCTTAAACAGTCATCGTTGAAAGCCTACCTCAAACCGGTGTTCGATGAAGATTTCCTTGCATCGTTCCAGCTATCGTTTCCTTCTCCTCAATGAGCAATCAACCTGAAACAACACAAGATAACAATAGAACATGTAATCGGAAACAACAATGATATATTTACTTATAGAGTCAAGGAACCATAATCTATCAAGTATATTTTACCCAATACATAGGAAATCATCATTGATTGTATTAAAATAAATCAAAAGAAAAGCTTACAACCAAGCCTTGACATCGCAAGCTTTCTTGGAGGGTCCAACCGATGTGTTTCTTCAAGCATTCACTCTCAAGAATGGGTCTCCCAAATGGATGATAACTCTCTCTCTCACTCACAAGCTCTAATACAAGGCTAAGGCAATCCACAACCAATTTCTAAAATATCAACAATTCACACTGCAAACTTATCAAAATCACACCAAAGCTAGCTAATTTGCTTCAATCCAAAAACCAAGAACTAACTGATCATAGCAATGGGGAGTGTTTTTATAAGAGGAGGAGCCTCCATAAAATGAGGGAGAGGGAGCTTATCTTCAAGGGAGGTTTCTCAAAAGATGGAACCACTGTTAGACCCCTATACTACTAGTGTAACCCCTTATTGTTATTAGTACAACCCACTTATTATATTGATGTACCCATGCAGTGCCCATATTGTTACTATTGTGCCCCATAGAAGCCCACTATTGTTATTATTGTGCCCTTACATTATTATTGTTATGTAGGCTCTGATTATGTTATGACCCCTTAAGACTCTTATATATAGAAAGGAGGTCTTTTCATTTGTATCATCCAATAATTTTTCATTTATGTAATGTAAAGGAGGTTTCCCCCTCGAAGAGGCTGAATTCTAAGGCGTTGATCTATCTTTTCTATCGTTTCTTGAGCTGGTTTCATAACAACCACCATCCCAGAGGAGGAAAGGTGAACCAATTTGACCAAACAACTAGTTCTAGAATCACCCAGAAGGCCAACTATTTGAACTAATTCGCCATATCTGGATTGTCGCAAATCATACACTGGGGCTTAGCGACGACATTGCAAGGAATCAGTGCATTCAGACCAATCGTCGCAATAAATATCTTGAGGACTTGCGTTGAGCCCTAAAATTCGACCGTCATAGGAAACACATGTACCCCTGCGATGATATAGTTTAATAGTGAGAATCATCACAGACAGAAAGAGGTTCACTTGTGACGATGTAGAAACATAGGTAAAAGGGTCAATCTTCAGTATTAGAGAGCACTTGTTTAATCTTCTTGAATGAGTGGGAAGATATAGACATATTTATTTGATCTATGACACAATGAAAATTTCGCTCGAGGACTGAGATGAGGTTAGTGACAAATTACTATGTAACAGACCAAAAGACCTCAAGAAAACACATGGAATGAGTTTCAATTTTTATGATGACAATGTACATGACCAAGGAAGGATCCGAAATTGAGCATAGGCCAAAATTTTTTAGGGTGTTGTAGTAGCAACAACACTTGGCAACACAGTGGTAGAATTCTAGCTTCTCTTCCTTGGTCAACTCTTCTATGCATGGTCTTGGCTCTTCAGGGATTATTGATTCATCATGTAGACTAATTTGTTCTCCCCACTTTCCCCATGAATAAACATGGTCCCCTTTTGTTGATGCCTCTAAAATTGTTGCATCAACATCGGGGAAAACCACTTGGTCCAAACTTTAGAGCAGCTCCTATTTCGTTTGGTGTGGTGCTTCGACTAGATGTAATGGGACCAGTTTCAGGTGATACATGAATCGATGGATGATTGGTTTGTAATGGATAACGAGAGTGATAAGTGCTTTATTCGAAAGTGTAAAAACATACAAATATAACTAATCTATCCTTGAAATTCTTCTAACAATGCGAATCTTGATTGTTTCTATTGACAAATAAACATGAAGATGACTTATTCATAAATAAAAATATGCATTCATATGATAATTACTTTGTTCAATTAATTGAACAAAGTAATAATTAAAACATTATCACACTGATCGTAATATATCACTCACATATATATATGAAAGATGACACCTCAAAAAAATTAAAAAATGACAAGTTAAAGAATTGTTGTAGAAACATATACACATCAATAATAGCAAAGTTGATAAATGCTAATTCACATAGAAACATAAAGCCAAAACATATATAGTAGTACCGTATGCATTTGTATCTCCTCCAATGTGAATCACATTCAAATTCTATTTTCTAATTTGGGAATACTTTCTTAGGAAGCAAAAGTGCATATCTCATAAAAGCCTTCTTTGTCAAAATTCAGAATTCTGGTCCAATCTTTTATAAAAATAAATATATCGGAAGCACAATAGTGCAACCTCTGATTCAAGTCTTAAAACAAAATTGTGGAACCTTTCTTAAAGCATGAAAGGGTCTTTAAATACTATAATTAACAACAAACTATGAAAGAAATATGTTACGCGCTGGTATAACTAAAACATAAAAATCTGGGATTTATCTTGAAATAGTAGTGTTGTAGTCGGTCGAAGAGATTCACTGTATCAGCTTATCATCTTGTGATCACAGTTGACAAATGGAAAGCATTGGATGGACCTCTGGTGGCTGACTCATACGAGAGTGTAAATGAGATGTAAATGTGGCATCAGCAAGTTTGGGGATCATGTGGTTGATTGCGTCTGTGAGACACTTCATCGCCATTTGTTGACTGTGTGGTTTTACAAGGAAAAACCAAAACATTTCCCATGTTAGGCTGTGAATTCCTTTGATCAGTTTTTCTCTTTGTATCAGCTCTTGTTTCCACTGTTGTTCTAATGATTTTACCTTTGGGAGTTTGTCTAGAGAGCATTTTGTTATTAGATTAGATAAATATAGAATATTGTTCATTAATTCAATCATATTATTTGTTGTTGATTTGCATCTAGATGTAGCTCTCTCAGATTTCATTAATTGAGACTCCCATTCATAAAACATAATTTCCTTATGTGACTCTTGTATCTTTGGCAGATTGACAGCTTTTCCCTCTCTTGAATCTTGCCAAGATAGAAAATTAATTAATCTTTCATCTGCCTTCTCTAACTCAAGCCTTGCATCCACTTATTTTTCGATCATAGATGTTGAGATGTCACATAAAGGAACGACCAATGATATATTATGACACAGAATGTCCAACTTCCGGGATAAAGCCTTGGTTATCTCCAAGGATTTAGTTCTAAATTCATCTACCTGGGGATATCCTTTGAGTCACTCTATTTGATCTTTCATTTGGGAGATTTGTTCTTCTCTTGATTTATTCACCTGCTCGTTCAATAGTTGTAGTTTGCTCAATGCTTGAGACAACTCTTGCTGCTTATGGATGGCCTATTCATCAATTCTCTGCTTTTCATTAATTAATTGCTCATTCAACTACTCATTAAGCTGTCTCTGTTCTGCCAACTTCTATTCACGCTGCTCTATTTTTTGTTATCGTTCAACCAATTGTGCCTCTAGCTAAATGATCGCCTGGTATTTTTCCTTCAACAAATGACTAACCTATAAAGCCTTATCTATGGTTGCCGCTGTATATGCTTCGGTATATTGAGAAAGTTTTGTTAAATCTTCAAAGGTATTTATTTCCTCTCTCCATACCACATTCATCATTTCCATCTGAGGAGTCAAAAGAGGAGAGTGATCAATTTTCCTTTTCTTCCTCTGTCTTTTGACTACAGCTCTGTGCTTAGGGCTGTAGAAGACATCTAGTGGTGGTATTTATTCTATATGCAAAACAATCTCATCAGTGGGATTTTCAGTGATAATCTCTATGTCTTTATGAAGCATGGGTGGGCCGCTTGTTCCTATAATAAGAACTGTGTTGACTACTGATTTATACATTGTAGGCACCTCTAGTGTAGTGAATCCTTGGGTGTTCTCTAGATTACTATGATAGAATCAAATTGTTCTCATTCCTTGATTAACTTAGGGTCAATATTCGTGTTTGAATCAAGGGGTCTGCTACCCGTTACCTGATTTTGCTCCTGTTCTGGTGTCTTCTTCTTCTTAGGAACCTTTTCCATTTCGGGAGCAATCTCAGTAATTTTCTGTTCACTATGGCCCTATGGTTGAACCATTGAGTTTGTAGTTAATAAATCTAAGGGCAGGGTTTCCAATATTTGAGCCCTGAGCCTATGGAATTCCTCGAGTCCTTCTACTCCTAATTTGATCTTGGCCAAATGTTTGACTTGGGAGAATACCTCTGCTAAAACAAACAGGTTGTCAAAGCTGTCTTTTTCATGATCAAATATGGCCATTTTGGCCTAAGCAGTAACATTGTAGGCGACAACATTGGGATCATATTGCCTTTTTAGGATAGTTGCAAGCTTTAGTAATTTTATTTTCTCAGCCTCCTTCTATGCACATTTGAAATCATGTAGAGCAAAAGCACCACATCAAAGAGGAAATGTTGGTTGCATGTGATTCTTGGAATCCCTAAAATTCTTTGAGGTTCCTTCAATTGTTATCTGATATTCCAGTATTTTGGCCAGTATTTTATCAGGGATATACAATGGAAGAACATGAGGATTGGCAAGACTGCCAAAACGTCTAATGTATGTAAATCTTTCCTCCCCAAACCAACTACCCACTGGTGTTAGGTCAATTGATGCTTCCTCGGATATCCTATGGGTAGGCTTATTGAATATGGAGTAATATACATGAAGAATAAAACCATGACAAATTCTATACAAATAGTTCTTATAATGGGCTTTCCATAGCTCCTTATGGTAGATGTGAATAGGATTTGGATATTGAGGAGTCCATTTCCATCCAAGAATGGGGTATTCAGAATTAAAACAGATGGTGTCCATAATATAGGCACTGAAGTAAAAGGGAGGTATCACTCGGGTAGTCAGATACCTCTTTCTTCTATATTTAGGTATCTCGGTGGCCATTTTATTAGACAGAATGTTTGCCCAGTCCATGACATAGCAATGAATTGCAGCCTCCATTAATGGAACCATATCTATTGAGAACTTAGCATAATTATGGACTCCCTAGAGTCTGCACATCATTGCACTAGCATAACAATAACGAGAGGCTAATGAATCTACAGAGTACATACCCAATGTCTCATGCTTGTGTTTGGTCGGGTAATGTCTCCACTTCTTGATAGGGTCTGATTCAATGTCGTTCTCCTTGGCAAAAGCTTCTAAGAATGCTTTATTGTATTGCTTCTCTGGCTTGGGTAAATGGTACATTTGTCTAAGATCCTTTGCTCTAAACGACCCAAACATTTTTTCTTCAGTTGTAGTGAATATCATGTCTGCGGTCGCAATGCTCTCAACAATACACCTGACCACGTCATTATATGGCAAAACCTTGGCATGTGCTGTTATTCTGTGCAGGTATGAGCAGGCCAATTCTTTCAACGTATTCTCTTATTTGCTTGTATAATATGTTGTAGCTTCTTCTTCGAGTTCTTCAGGCTCTTTTGCTTCTAGTAAATTATAGATACTCTCCATCTTGCTTTTCCTAAACCGAGGCAAGTCATATCTGATATCAATCCTTTCTTATTTGGTTCTAGTTCTTTGACTACGACAGGAGCCTTTTATTTCTTCGCCTTCTTTCCCATTTTTTCCAGATTTATGAGCTCAGAGTACCTTTGCACAGACAATGGAAAACGTAACAGGGAAACATTTCTGCTGAAAGCCAATACAGAATGAAAACAGTGAAAGTAATTTTCATATGATAAACCAAATGTAATTAAGTATCACCACGGGCGAAATCCTCTAAGGATTCACCCTTAACTGCGAAATTAATGACCATCGTAGCCACCAATCATAGTAGATAAATGTAATAATTACCCGTCGCAACGCACATATGCTTGCTGGTCCTTTAAAATGTATCGCTAGACTTTCCTGATCAGGGGTCAACGATAAATCGTGAATCACAATCGGGAGATTCAATGGGTTAGGCTTAATGTTTTGGACTAATAGCTTCAATTGCAATAAAGGTAAAGACTATAATAAGGTGAAGGAATATTCGGCAGATAGTTTAATTTATTTCTTTTAGGAGTTAGGTTTGCAAATAATACCTTTTGACGGTATTTTCTTGAAATGCGGGCCTTACTTTATGATATTGCAATTGGGGAATTCACAATTGGTTTCGCTATGTGTCATGTGATACCTCCGATTTCCGATTGTGATTACATTATCAGATCATAGGTTTAGTGTAGATCTTTTTGGGTGCATCCTTTTATCCTTGCAATATGCAATCTCCGATCGCATTATCGCATCGGAGATCCACTTATGATGACTTTCCAAAAGTATATTCACATTTCATCAAAAGGTTTTGGTTAATAGTTCTATTGTATTGGACCTTTTGATAAGGGTTGTCATGTGTGATATGATTAATGCCAGGCAAGAGGTTTTATTAAATCACTAATTTTACTAATTTTATTAAAAAGGGAGTCATTTCTAATTAAAGTTTTTTGTAAAAATTTTAAGAAATGGGGGGTTGTTGTACAACACAACAATTGGCAATTCATTGGAAGAGACAGTTATCTCTGAGAAAGTAATGCAATATTCTAACTTTCTTAATTTGAAAACCTTTGAGTATTGTTGGACACCTAATCCTCAATGGGTTAGTGTGGAATCCGAATAGACAAAAGGAGTCCAAGAGACCTTGGGATGTGGAACCCAACGGTCAAACTATGTACTATAAATGTATATCACTTGTTAATAAAAAATGTACTCTCATGTTTTATCGTTTAGATTATGTTGCTACCCATCTATGTTTAACATGGTATCAGAGCAGGCATATTCCTGCCTTGCATAATTTCTTTGAGCCATTTGTTTTATGGTCTTTATGAGCAGGTCCTATTTTTAGTATTCCTACCTTTGTAACTCCATTTTCTTCCTATTTTCCTGTTCTGCCCTTATTTCAGAATTGACACCCCTAACCTGTTATTTATCCAACACCATTTTTGGCCTCTATCTACCATATTCTTCTCATTCTTCTCTGCCTTAGAAACACTCGTGGAGTACTTGATTGCGTTGTAAGGGTTGTTCATATTCTACTTTGACTGCAATGTATTCCTGAAAACGACCTCTACGCATCCTTGAATTTGTAACGCTGCTCACCTCTGCCATATGCTGTAATTATCATCTATCCCTCTATGTATTCTTGAATTCAAATGTTCTCTTTGTCCCTATGCGTTGATTAAATATTATGAGTGGTGGCCAAAACTCACTGTGTGTTGAAGGGTGCGTATTACAGTTGAAGGACTGGTATGAGAATCGAATTCTGGTGGGAAGAAGTCTTTATCCCAAGCAATTTGAACGAGATGCAGATATTGGTAGTGCAACAGTGGCTACAAGGGGCTTTTATCAAAGGCTAAGGCCCACGGCTCAAGGATTAGTGTTGAATGTAGACCTATCTGCAATATTTTTTCACAAAAGCATTTCAGTGCTTGAGTATTTATGGGAAAGTTGTAAAATTGACTGCAAACAGAACCAAGCTCTCTCTGAAAGAGAGATAAGGGAAGTAAAGAAAGTTCTCAAGAGGTTGAAAATTAAAGTTATCCACAGACGGTGTTCTTAGAATTTCACAATACTAGGATTGACAAAACAGGTGACCACGGAAATCAAATTTCTCATGACCAAAAAGCATTTTTTTGCTTGAGTATTTATGGGAAAGTTGTAAAATTGACTGCAGAGAGAACCAAGCTCTCTCTGAAAGAGAGATAAGGGAAGTAAAGAAAGTTCTCAAGGGGTTGAAAATTAAAGCTATCCACAGATGGTGTTCTTAGAATTTCACAATAGTAGGATTGACAAAACAGGTGACCACGGAAATCAAATTTCTCATGGCCGAGGACAAAGGCAAAGCGAATGGTTACTATGGTGGAATTTTTTGGGAAAATTTCTTTACAGCTGATCTGATCCGCTGATTGAAAGCATTGAGTGGCACCTCACCAGGATAGATTACACTGGTTTGGTTTAGAAGTTGTCACTATGGTTTGAGAAGAGGGTTGAGCAGCCTTACAGATGTTGTGTCTTAGTTATAGAGCCAGATTTGTTTGAGCCACATTGCAGAATAGTTGGGCGTAAAAAAAAAAAAATTATTTGTAGCAAGAACAATGGAGGACCATTCAGATCACACAACCATAGCATTGTGATGGACGATGGAAATTGGGCATTGCACAGTGGTAGTCGTATTAGCGGGTCACTGTAGTGATAAAGGCTATAGACACCCCGATACAAGTCTTACAAAATAATATATTCATATTGTCAATCCCGTGGTCATTGTAGTTGCGATCTATCTATTATTTATGATAAAACCGACAGGTGGCCACAACCCTCCATACATTGAAATTCCAAGGCCAATAGGCCATGTTCTGGATCTTCACCATCATGGAATCGAGGAGTAGGCGTAATTCATAGGTCACTCGCATTGTCTCTAGGAGATGTAGGTGCACCAATAACGTGGAAGAGTGAAGGAACGATATTCACATTCCAATTAGTTGTTGCCTTGCCTGGACATCAGTAAAAGCAAAGAAAAACCGAATTATATTCCCATGGACTATTGTATTCTCTATGAAGACCAAAGGTTTCTTCGAGATAACTTGAATGGTTACTAGTCAAAGAATTTTAGTCGAATTGCCTACCCATCTGCTGATGAAAGACTGTGAAAGCTGCCTGCCTAACATTGAGGTATGTGTTCTGTTGGGTGACGTTTTTGATGGTCAATAAATAGTTATCTTAAAAATAAAATTTGAGAAGGCCGATATATATTGCATGGTGAAGATACTTCTTGGAAGACCGATATACCTCTATGTTGAAGTATTCATGTGTGTGTTCAATTTCTTATGAAGACCCTGTATGGTGTCGAATTTATTTTTGAAGGACGTGTTAACATGGAATCAAGTGCATGTTGACTGGTGCGTGTACCCTGAATGCTTGATGGTTAAATGATATTTTATGAATCTATGACTTGATGTGCGTAGTTCTTTCGGCCCCCATTGAGACCGTCATTTAGAGGAGCCTCACCTGTGCAATTTGACTAATTAAAGTCTGTTGACTGTGCATTGGAAATTATGGGCTTGGTCATTTATGGGAACACGTTGAAATAATTCATTGTGTAGAATGTGTTCACAGTCTTCAAGAGTTTTGTTAGATGGTCCATGTTGGTGAGGTAAATCCCCTCTACGGATAGAGGCAATCCCTACTAGCCCAGAATGGGTCTAGCAACAATCAATCAATGCTACTCTGCAAGTTCCTAATTGCAATTGACAAGTGGGTAATGAACACCTACTTGGATTCCAGCGCTATTTGTTTGATGAAGAGATGCCGCTCTCACTCCTTTGCTTTGGTGGGTCACAATCCTCCACTATCCTCATGGATGGACACCTGCACATGCAAAGAGAGAACAAACACAAGCGTGAAATCTAGTAAAAACAACTATACATCAGTCAGAAAGGATGTAATTCACATTAACCATTTATAAGACAAATGAGAATGGAACCATAACAGTAGTCATCTATCTTTTATTAATCAAAAACAGAGAAAGGTACAACCAATGTTCTGACGCTGAGTCCTTCTCAAGAGGGTCCAGCCAGCAAGTCTTATAAGCATTCACCCTTGGAGGTAGATCTCCCAAGCCAAACAACTCTCTCTCTCACACAAGGCAACAAAACTTCATAACCTTCCTTAAGCTCTCTAGCAATCCACACTTGACACACCAAATGCCTATTAAGAGTAGCACTAAAGCACTATGAATTCCTCTATGTCAAAGTCTATATGTCAAAAAACTAGCTGCTCATGGCAATGGTGGAGGCTTATATAGGAGAAGGAGTCTCC
>APFE030972220.1:40725-52479 GCA_000404065.3 Pinus taeda
ATAGAAGGGAGGGCGACATTCACAAGGCCAACAACCAGGTCTGGAGTCATTTGGAAGGCTGGCTGTTAGAACAAACTCACCCAAACAGGATCAGCGCGGGTGTATAACTGGACTGGCGCGCTGACATCGCATCTCAATGACAGAAGAGGTCTGGTCAGTGCGACTTAATACAAACAGAGGATGTGCTGGCTATGAAATTCGATCAGCGCGGGAAACCCGTGTTCTTCCGCGCTGGCAGCGCACTAATTGCACTATCATCCACCAGTCAACGCGGTTATTTCAATAACAGTCGCGATGATCCAATAAACTTAGGCAAAGAGGGTTTTTTGGCCATTTCAGAGAGCATGAGCATGATGAATTTGATCTCATGACACAGTAGGGACTGACAAGGAGACAGTGACAAATTACTGTGTAACATTTACCATTAGTTTTCCCCTTTCCCTTCTCTACTTGATTGGATTGGTATGAAAAAATGCCATTCAATTACAACACTGAGTCAAGGAATGAAGATCCAAAAATACATATGAGTGTCATGGTTATGCTCAAATATTTTCATTCGAATAGATCGTATTTTCCATTCAGACATAATTAACCTTAAATATATCTGACCCAAGCAAAGAAGAGGGATATAAAGTTAACTAAGTGTTTTTGTATGTCACAAAGCCATTTAAAAATTTTTCCACATTACTTAGAACCAGACAAAACAATTTCACATAAGGTATTATCTACATAGACTAACAAAAACAATAGACGATGGAAAGGACACAACATGGCATGAATGAAACAAAACAAACAAAATGAACAAGGAAATAAATATGTACATAGGTATAAACATATCCCTATCCTGCTATTGGAAATAATGCTTGAGATATTGTCCATTAACAGGAAGGCAGTCCATCTTCCCATCTAAATATTGGAGATGATAAGTATGGTGGCCAAGCTTATCATGCACAACAAAGGGTTTGATCCACAATTTGAATTTGGTGTGTTTACCTTTCTCTTCGTGGGATTTATCCCACTTCAATACTATCTCTCCCACACCGAACCCTTTTTTCACCACATATTTCTTGTCAAACCAGTGCTTGATACAATTCTGATACATAACAAACTTTTCTTTTATTTCCGCCTTTCTTCCTTTAAATTAAGGAGAGTGTTTATCCTACTCTGAACAACAAGACATGGTTTACCTCATGATTCTTGAGAAATTTGAAGGGATGGGAGGTATATGTTCAGTGGAAGGGTTGCATATTTTCCAAACACGAAGAAGTAAGGGGGATTCTTTAGAGAGGGTTTTGGTGCGACATGGTCAACCCACCAAGCATTCACTAATGCATTATGTAATTTCCTTTGCTCAGAGTAAACATTTTTCCAGAGGATGCCAATAAAATTCTTATTAGTAGATTGTTGATGGTGTTGTAAATCTATCAACCAAGGGGTTCTCCCTGATGTGAATTCCCAATTATACCTCACATTGTTTGGAGTAGGAGCCCCATCCAAAGTAACGGCCCAACCACCATAACTCAAATATTTTCCTTAGCTGCAATGAATAACATAAGAGAGTATGCACATAACCTTTAAAATCATCAAGTAAGTTGACTCCGTGAAACACCAATTGCAATGTGTAAATGGACACTTTCCTGAGAGGGTAGTAAAGGTGAGTCTCTAGAAGGAAAGTAATAGTACTATCCTAAGAGAGGCATGTTGAGAAATGGCAACAAGAAATTCCAGTTTAATTTGTCCTTGAAATAAAATGAGAATTAAAATCAAATTCTATTCTCATAGCAACTTGTAAATAGTTAATTAAGTTTAATTAACTTAATTAGCTTAGGAATTTTTAGTTGGAAGTTTTTATGTAGTCATGTATATGTTCTCCCTAATTTTTAGGGGTCTAGTATGAGTTTAAATTGAATTGGAAATTAGATCACTCAGTTTACTGAGTTAAGTTCAGTTAAATTAGTTCTAAATTGTTTTTGGAAGTAATAGAGGACAAACAGTCAGTTAGTGCACTAATGCATCCACTAGTGCTACTCGAGTTAACTGAAGATTCCCTCATGAGAAACTCATGCATGTCGATTCTGAGAAAGATCGAGTTGAGACTAGAGTGCTGGGACAAAGTACTATCAATGGTATTATTTACTAGAGTGTAAATATCATGATGCATCAAAGATTGATCCTATGTTTGGATTGTGTAGTTTTGGTAGCATGAATTCCATTTAAATACAAGTTATTCATCCTAGGAATTACGCAAGAGATTAGGGGCTTGGAGAGTTGTTGAATAAGCTAAGGATTTAGCTTGAGCTAGCTTATGAGCTGAGAGAGTTGAGCATACTTTTGCGGAATTGTTCTAGTGAGAACAAGCTTTGTATTACCACTCATATTTATGATATCTGCAATACAGATAGCAGGGTTTTGAGGAGTGGCTTTACCCATATACACCTTGTGTTATGTGTCATTGATTTATCTTCTTCTTGTTCATATTGTTTTCATCTATATATTAGCTTCCGTTGGTTGAAAGTAGAAGTAGATTCTTGTCATGTGCTTTAGTACATTGCATGAGCTTGTGAATCTACAGTATTTTCTACATGGTATCAGAGCTAAGAACATTATACTAGAGGAGATTTCGAAATTTTGAGTTTTGGGTTACATGTGAAATTCGAATTTGCAATACATACTTCAGGATCGGCAGATGGTGTTCTACGGTTTGTGGCTCGAGTATGCCTTGGAAGGTAGATCGAAGTTTATAGCCTAGATGGATAGAATGGAGGTTGTGCTAGAGGATAATGGCTTGAAGTAATTCATTGATCAAGAAAATCCTAAGCCAGCAGCATCGGATGCACAAAATTTGGCCGAATGGAAGAAGTGTGTGGGGAAGGCAAGGCGGATAATCATTTAGGGAGTTCGAGACCAGATTATCTCAAGTCTCCATGACAAGGAAACTCCATATGCTATATGGAAAAAATTGAAGGACTTATATCAGAGCAATAATGACAAAAGAAAATTGGAACTAAAGGACAAACTTTGAAAAATCAAAATGGAGAAAGGAGACACTATTCCAAAATACTTGACCAAGTTCACTCAATGTTGTGACGAACTTGGAAGTGTTGGAATCACAGTTACCAAGGATGATATGGTGAGTCTTTCTCTTCTAAGACTCCAAATGAGTTGGCATAGTTATCAATATTATATCAATGGTCAGGAGAAGCTATCGGATTGGGAACAACTGTGGTCAGATTTGATGCAAGAGGAGATCAGGAGGAACACCAGGGATGGATCTTCATCAAAGACTGATGATGAAGAGAGCTATGGCTTAGAGATTAAGGAAAAGAAGGGTAAAGGGAAACCTTCCCATTCCAAATCATATTCTTATCATGGAGGTAAGAAGAAAGACATTACGAGAGTTGAGTGCTTTCATTGTCATGAGCTGGGCCATTTTGCTACAAATTTTCCACTTAAGAAGTCCAAGAAGAAGTCCTCAGGAGGAGTGGTGGATGAGGCTTTGGTCTATCAATTTGAATTGGACTTTTCCCTCATTACATGAATGGTGTCATCAATGATGGGAAGTGTATGGTACTTAGACAATGGAGATTCATTCCACATGACTGGCGACAAAGAGTTATTCAGTGACCTGGAGGAGGAAAATCTCTAGATGCATATCAAGATGGGAAGTATAGTGTTATTGGATTGGGCATGATTACCTTTCAAAGGGAGCATGGTGCTCCACTCACCCTAAAGAATGTTATATATGTGTCTGGTCTGAAGAAGAACTTGGTATCCTTTGCCATGCTTAAGGATAGAGGCTATGATGTGATATTCTCGAAAGGAAAGGCATTCCTTCGACACATAGCCACGGGTCAAGTAAAGAAGATAGGGATTCGGGTGAAGAATTTCTATAATTTGGAGGTAGAGGAGTGTGCTGCTTTGAGCAAAAAATCATAAAGGGTGCAAATCCAAGACGTTGGTGAGTTGTGTCACAGACGATTGGGCCACTTACATCATGGGGCTTTGAAGATATTGCAACAAATCTCTATTGGTCTTCCCAAAGGTGGCTTGAGCAAGTTGATACATGCAAGGGGTGTACTTTAGGAAAATACACCAAGTCTTCCTTTCACGACAGAGACAATCAAGCAGAGGCTATTCTAGAGCAAGTCCCATTCAGGTGTGTCTGGACCATTCTCGACTCCATCCACAGCCAAACACACGTATTAATTTATATTTTTTGATGACTATTCTCGTAAATGTTGGATATTTTTCATTCAGAAAAAGGATCAAACTTTCACAAAGTTTCGTGAGTTTAAAGCGTTGTTGGAGAAAGATTTGGGTAAGAAGTTGTTATAGCGGCTACAACCACCCTCCAAAAATTTTCCTTAGCCTGTTTTGGATCCTCCCCTACCAACCTTACACAGCACTTTGTCTTGCTTCGTCAAGTACTCAAGCTTCAGTGCTTTCCTCGCACAAAGACAGCCTGTTGATCACAATTGATCCATTTCCCTCACAGGATACTC
Organism: Pinus taeda; assembly: GCA_000404065.3. Classification (NCBI taxonomy): domain Eukaryota; kingdom Viridiplantae; phylum Streptophyta; class Pinopsida; order Pinales; family Pinaceae; genus Pinus; species Pinus taeda. The sequence goes on from APFE030972220.1 coordinate 45,228, forward strand.
ATCCGGACTTGGTCCAATTGTAGGCTGAGCAAATTCCCAGTGAAATTTGTGTATTTCTAGAGGGAAACCATCCTTCCCTCTAAGAATTGTGCAATTCCCTTTGACAACCTACTGGGCTCTAGGATTGCACAATCCTACCAGCCAACCCTCCTAGCAAGATTTGCATAATTTTTCCCATAAATAGGTTGTTCAGCCCAAGATTTGTGCAAATATAGGCAGCAATCAGCTACTCTGCCCAAAAATTGCACAATCCCCTTTGGCAGTAAGCGCAGCTTATAGTCAGGAATGTGCATTTTTTTCCCAAGCAGTTAAGCATTGGCATGCATGGACAGTCTAGTTGACTAGTTCCACCCGGGACCGAGGAAACTTGACATGCATGCATGCATGGCTTGATCTTCCCGAAATAGAAAGAGGCAACATTCAAAAGGAATCCCACGATTCAGGGAGATATTTTAAGCAGTCGGGGATTACATGCAAAGTTGTTTTAGAAGTTTCCCTCCAAGTGTCACTTTTTCCTGGATTTGTGGCATGCATGTATTGAGACCAAATTTATTTATTTGATGCATCAAAGCTCATTCATTCACATAGATCTTGGAGCTATGACATCTCACATCACATCCAGGACTCTTCGACACATTCGGCTTAGCTATTCACGAGTAGGTAGCCTCAACTTGTCTTTTTCAGCATTTATATCGCTTTTTGTGTATTTTCTTGTGTGAGTGTTGTTCGCTTGATTTCTTTGAACGCTTACTGTCGTTTACATATATTCTAGATTTTCCTAACTCTGTTTCAATTTTCATTGCTATCTCACTGTTGTCGCATGCATGAAACTATTTTGCATAGACGTTCGCCCAAAAAGCGAACGGCCTCACCCACATGCATGTTGATCTGTTTGCTCAATATTCCATTCATGTTTTGCATGCACTATTTATCACTTTTACTATCACTTATTTTCACCATGCATTTCATCGACTTACTTGCTTTCAGTTGCCTTTCGGCGAGTCAGGTCAACCTTGGCCAGGTCTCTACCTTCACTAAGGCTACATTGCGCAATCTGGAGAAGGAAGGATCACCATCCTCTCCATATTTGTGCATTTTGGCCTAGCACTGGCCTCCTAGACTGAATTTCACATTTCTCGAGGTCAGTGGCTGCTTGGCCCAAAAATTTACGCAAATTTGTCCCTGGGTCAACAACCTTTCCCAGCTGGAACCGCGCATTGCATAATCCCAGCAGCCAACTGCCCAACTGCATTGTGCATTTAGCAGATCCAACAACTAGTCCAAACTGCCTTTTCCGCAGTTCTGGAAGCCAATCACTTAGCCTCCCAGTGAAATTTCCGCAATATTTCTCATCAGTTCCCCAGGTATGTGTTGGGTCCTTCCCTAGATTTGCTTTGTTTTCACTGACATATTTCTTGCCATGCATGCTGCTTGTTTCCAGATCTTTCAGGTGTTCATCTGTCTCAATGGCTTCCAAGAGAACAAGATCCTGGGACACTGATGGTGTTGCAGCTGGAACAGCAATTGAACAAGTGTCCTCTAGCATGTCGATCTACGAAGATATGAAGTTGTATCTAGACAAGGACATCAAACTGAAGTGGCAAGAGGTGAATGAAACATTTGAAGGTACTTTTGGGGGAGACCTTGAAGACCATCAGGTGTACATGAAAATTCATAAGTATGGCCTATACTAGATTGCATGCAAATACCTCGTGTTCCCATGTGTGGATATGATTCACTAGATCATCTCTCACACTGACTCTCAGACGATGACCTTGAGCAGTGTTAGTGGAACGAAGCTTGCAACCTTCTGGGCATCATATGGACGATCCCATGACTGTCATGACCCCTCCGTTCAGCTTGCCCAATAGTAGAGGCCACTCCAAAGACATTCTGAAGGATTGGGTAAAGGAGCCAGCTCGTTTCAATATGACCCCTAACGGATCTATAAGATGAAGATATTGAGGAAGGCATACCAATATTTGGTCATATTTTCATGTCAACTGAGTGGCCAAGTGAGCACTAAGACCTTCCCTTAGAGTTGGGTAGTCACGTTGGACCAACTGGCTAGAGAAGGAAGACCGTGCAACTGGTCAGGCATACTGGCTCATCAGTTGAAGGAGCAAGTCAAGAAGGCTCGACAGTCACCTGAAGCCATGCTTAGAGATTCACATGTCCGCCTACATTCTAGATGTAGTCTGTGCTCGACATGATTTCCCGAGCTTAGAGTGGGCATGGTCACTAGCGGAGACTGTTTTGAGCACATATTTCAAGCTATTCTCTAAGTGCAGCTTCAGAGGAGTGATCATACAGCTGTCTGACCATCTTGTCACCCTAGTATATAGTTTAATATTTGAATAGGATCCACCCTGAATGTCAGAAGAAGCAATGAGGGAATTGTTAGGCCTTGCAGATTGGTATGCCTCACCGGATGGCACATTCATTTGAGTGTTCAGTGCAAAGAAGCCTCCGCATGTTCTGCCAAAGTTTGCTTTGGACGTGCTTATCATGCAGGAAGTAGTGTATCATGTCTCAGCAAGATTAACAGCTAGGCTGCAATGAAAGAAGAAGGAACCTTGGCCCACTCTTCCGTTGCGGATTGGATTATACGAGATCTGGAGCATCAAGCAAGTAGATGTTGAATCTGAACAAATGAGGAAGTACTCGTTTGACCTTTGAAGCTTCAAACTGTATGACCCACATTTCATTGTGAAGGATCATTGCATGAGAGATCAATTCAATTGGATCCATGGGGCATTTCATTGGGCCGAGGAAGACTCATGGAGGTATTTTTACCATTACTTTAGACCCAATGAATAGGTCAATTTTGCCATGGAATGGTTAGCACGACAGCATGAAGCAGCACCACGGAAAACACCAGTAGTAGAAACAACAGAAGAGGCAGCAGAGCCCAGCATACCTATGTGCGACAAAGGGAAGAGGAAGATTGTCGACTGCATGGAGGAGGAAAAAATCTACAAGTTTAGAGAAGATCCACTTGTAGAACAAGAAACTACGGCTATTCATGAAAAGAGGCAACAGCATGATAGGCGTGTCACGTGAAGGCAAAGGGAGAAGAAGAGAATGGGAGAAGTAGAGAAGGAGTTGCACAAGCTGAGAGAGCAACTCCAAAAAGAACAAGAGTTGTGCCAACATGAGAAGGAAGCACAGCAACAAAAAATTCAGCAGGGGGTGCATCATGTACAGACAGATGAAGCAGCGCTCATACAAGTAGTTGATTCTTATGAACAGTTGGCATCAGGCGAATAGGGTGAGCCCTCGCAGGGGAAAGACTTTGCTCATGAGATAGAACAGGCTCTTGAATAGTTGGATGTATACATGGAGCAGCCAAAATTGGAATAGGACACTGACCTCATGCCTCACCACAGAGAGGTCAACTCGTCTGCTTCAATGCATCCAGATGATGAGCAAGTCTCGAATGACCAAGGAGGCACTGAGATGCGTAACATCTCCTTTGATGAATCTCAACAGATAGTTGTGCAACCTAACAGAGTACCACCTCTAGAGGACCGAACATCCCCTGCACAAGTTGAAGAACAAGTGATCATGACTGATGTGCACAAGGACCTAGCTGCTTTGGCCGATGCAACTAGAGTGTATGCCAAAGCCAGTAGCTCCAGTGTTCACTTCCTCATAGCTGAGAATGAGCGAATGGCAAAGGAACTATAGGTGGCCAAGCAGGGAGGAGACTTGGTGACAATGTCTACCTGAGCTCAACTGAAGAAGGAAATACTAGATGAATTATTTTCCTTGGACACAGTCATGTGAGCATTGTACTCCATGTTCAGTACCATGCATCAAGCAGTCATTCATCTCCATGGATGGTAGCATCGATGTGTGAGAAGAGCTCACATCTTGAAGAACATACATGTTGTCGTTGACAACATGCAGGCATGGACAATGAAGTACAAGGGAGACCCGCTTCATTTGCCCAAGACGATGAGGGCCAATGCGATTGAGCGGCAAGCACATATTGGAGTCAGATCCGTAACTATGAGGACCTACCGCAACTCATCATTGGCATACAGGATTCCCATGCACGAGTATTCAAGAGCATGGAGGTTGTCATGCACACACATGTGATTCCATCACTTGGGACTCTCACCCAAGCGAAGACCAAGAAGCAGGTCAAATAGGAGCTTGACTCGTACTTCGACAAGTTGATGTGCGTCGCCACCAATCCAGACATGCCTATCAGTGCAGACATCATGCGCAAGTATGTTTTTGGTCTGGCCACATTGAGGACAAGGATGTACATTCTTTCAAATGAGTTGGATAAAGGAGCCCAAGTAGTGTACCCAGATTCCATGGAGGCAAGATTCGGGTTCTAGACGGATGTCACAACAAAACACACGGACACTATCAGAGACTACCAATCTTGGCACCAATATATTACTATTGATCATCATGAGGATGTCAAGCAGTTGGACTTCTGTAGTTGTCTAACTCATAGTGGTGCCTAGTTTGGCTTGTTCAAGCCATTGTTCACATGGGTACATGTGCATTGTAATGTTGAGTCATGTCAAGTGTAAGTCAAGTGTCAAGAGAAAATGTAACAGTCATAGAGTTGATGAAGAGTCATGAGGGTAGTTGAACAGTCACAAAGGGGAATGTCAAGGGTCACCCCACCCTTTGCTATAAATAGTCCGTCATAACTCATTGTATAGGATTTTGGTCAGCCAAGCTTCTACTAAGACTATCTTGAAGAAGGCTTGGACAGTATTGTAATGCGCCTTGGCTTCTCCACTACACGGAGCTAGTACATCTCTTTGGAGGAGCAGGCTAATGTGGTTGTAACGTTCCACTATTGAGGCTAGCAAGTTTACATGGTGTATTGTATGATTGTGACTTACACTTCTTTAATAATAAGAGGCAACACATTTTCATGCATATGTTTTTATTGTAGTTGGAATGTTTTGGTTGCCTTAATGATATATGTTGTTTAACTCACGTACTTGTATATGAACTAATTTGTATGCAATTATATTAATCTTGTTGTTAATGTGTTACATATGTTGTTAATGATGTCACCATTTGTGTCGACTACTCTGCTAGACATCAGATAGACCTTTCTCATGAACCTTGCTATATCAACCGTCACACTCATCTTGGACTAATATGTGAGTGTTGTTCATGTTATCTTACCTTGAATGTTTTGATTATCGCATCCTAGTGGACTGCTCCGCCGGAAGTTGTACATGTCCTTTGTGTGGTGTGTTCCTAGCTGAGTTTGGACTGATCCCTTTCAACTTGGAACTCACCTTCACCTTCCTCTCCCTTCAAAGTGTTGGAACCTCTCGTACACATTCCTTGACTCTCTACATCAGTCACAGCCTTGCTACTGACAGATTTATCTTACTTGCCTCTGTGCGACATCGCGGTCAAGGCATTACCTAATGACCCATTGCTAGGACTCCTACACCAAATGGTCTGAGGACTAATAGGGACTTCTTACCAGGGAGATCCCCTTGACATGTTGGCAGGTCCAACACCGTCAACATTTCAGGTGCTAGAAGGAGGGCCTGATGACAAGCAGTGTCCTCTCATCCAGTTTTGAACATTTTCATATCTTTCATGTAGTCTTGCATTCTTCTTCCCCGAGGTGTTTTTTGAATCGTGAAGATGTCTCCATCTCGAGGAATATTTTCAATCTCTTGTCCTCTCACAGGTATGATGGTGAAGGCGAAGTGGCCTGACCTGAGCACTTACATAACTTCCTTTCCATAATTTATGAGTAAGAGGAGTTTATCGACGAACAGGATGGTCTGCTACTTGCATTCACACTTCGTGAATCCCCATTTCGTTGGGTGCATTCACACTTCGTGAATCCCCATTTCGTTGGGTGCTCAGCCTACTGGCTGACACCATGCACTCATGTGAGCACTTTTGTGATATTATTGAAGACATGTTCCATCATTTTGATCCAGACCATATTGACCAAAAATTGTTACAGCAACGGAGGGCTCCACATGAATCCATTATTTATTTTTGGCAGTGCTTCTGTGACTTCTAGTTTCAATCTCTGAGGAGCCAGATGAAGTTCACTTATCTCTGGGACTAGTTCGAGTACTGTCTTAAGAAATCTGCCCATCCTAACAGAAATCTTGATGATCCGAAAATGGGGCTCTTAGGATTCTTGTCTAACTTACAAGAACCTCTCCCACTTCCAAAGCTTTAAATTCTCCCAAGTCTTAATGATTAACCAATGCGGAATTAAGAAATGCTTGAAAATAAGGTGTATGGTTGTATTTGTTTTCAACTGATTATTTACTTTAAAATCTGTTATTTGTGATGATATGGGAATGTGCTTAAACTAATATATAAATGCATATAATAGTAGTTAAAGTAGCAGTAAAAACAAACACATAAGACAACAATATAATATGGAGTTCACCCTGATATCTTGGGCTACGTCTCCTTGAGCTCCGGTCAACTCGACTAGGCTCCTTAGGATTATGGCAATAGTTCTTTTACAAGTTTCACACTCAACTCCAATGTTTTACACAAGAACATTGGGCTCAGAACACCATCTTATCCCTTAGCTCTTGGAGCTCTTCAGCTTTCTAGCTCTGGCTCTTGGCTCTGGCTCTGGCTCTTGGCTCTGACTCTAGCTCTGGCTCTTTGGCGCGAGCTCTAGTTCTGGCTCTCAACTCTCGCTTTTGGTGCTCGCTTTGGCTGTGGCTTGCGGCTCTCTGCTATGGCTTCTCTAAGCTCTTTCACTCAGCCTTTGCATGCCTCTGTGAGTTTCTCGACCTCCAAGCAACTTCAACAACAATATGCTGCTGTCAATTGAGCTCTCTGGCTTTTCACTCAACCTCCGAGTGACTCCAAAGACTCTCTGCGCATTCAGCTTTTTCTCGTTGTTCGCTCTCCTCTGTTAGGGTCCCACCCTAACCCCCTTATCTATGTAATGGGACCACGTCATAGTCAAGAGTCAATAAAGCCCATATTAATAATAGTAAGTGGTTAATCCGCAAGTAATAACGGAACCACAGTTAGTTGCAAATGGGCCGTAGTATTAGATAGATGGTATTAGTAATACCACGGTATTGGCCCATGGTATTGCATGTATGAGTCATATATAAAGATAGAGACTCCTTGCAAGGAGCATCGTGTCTTATTTTGTAATTGAGCTCTGCTCTATTGGAGGTTGCCCCCTCGAAGAGGCAAGTGAACATTATTCTCTGAATAATAAAATCATTGCTATTCTGTGTTCTGGGTATCTTTTCTT
>APFE030972220.1:59909-100417 GCA_000404065.3 Pinus taeda
AGGCCATTGAGTGTTTGTAGTGGGGACTGGATTACTGGGAAGAATCCCAGGGAGCCTGGTGAGTTAGAAATTTTGAGTGGGAAACTACAAGGGTTTACGGGTCTAAGGATTGTGGTTGGTCTAAGGGGTAGCGCAGAGTTGGGAATTTCTAGCATGTTGATCTGGGAGGGATCTTTGGATCAGACCCATAGGAAACATTTGGACGTCAACCTACTGAGGGAGGACTATTAGAATTCGGTTCTCTTTGACACTTCAATAGCTATGAATTCTCTCAAGCTCCACATTTTTGAAGAGATCTAGGGCCAAGACCCTGGAGCATTGAATTTGAAGGAGAAGAATCATGGGGCAATGGGTCAGAGTATAATTGATGAGAAGGATACATTTGCTGGGGCTAGTAATGGAATTCCATTGAATTGGAAAGTCTAGTTAATCTTAGTCAGCTCTATGTCTATTATATGTGAGAAGGCTTCTACTCCTCTAGTCTATGAAGGGGTCTTGGGTAATATCCTTAGGGTGGTGTGGCTGGCCTGTAAGGTAGACTAGTTGGTCAAGGAAATCCCAAACTTGAGTGGGGGGAACAAATTGCGACTTGGGATTTCGAAAGATGGATCTAAGGAGTCAAAGAGAAAAAGACATTCCTTGGTCGAGCTCTTTGGGGAGTTGGAGGCAAAGGTCAGGTCGAAAAGGTGCTGGAAGAATTCGGCCAACCTACACCACTTAGGAGCAGAAGCACTTGGAATTTAGAGAAGGCCTGGCAGTTTTTCATCATAGCATTTACATTCAGTAGCGAGAGAATCTCACAATGCAGAAGAGTCAGCTGGAGAAGAGGGTCCAGACCCGTTAGCTGCAAGATGAAGTGGAAGCACTATGTCAACAAATTGAGCAGTTGAAACTCACAGTGGCAGAGATCAACAAGAACAATTAGGAGGACTCCATTGAACAAGACCTATACAATAATTCCAAAGTAGTCCCAATCGAGTTGGACTTGAACAGTCCAGCGCCTCCGAACTTTTATAATTTTCTGTTCTTTCTTGATTTTCAAATGAAAAAATTAAATGCAAATTTTTGTTACTTTAATTTTGTAGAATCTACACTGATAAGAGATCTGTGAATGGGAATTTTTTCATGCATTATAGAGAACACTCATATAGTGGGTATGCAAACCAAATGGTGTATCACCTATTCTTAGAGGGCTAGAAATCACTATGTAAAATCTCGGTTTTGTTTACAAACAGGTATGCCATATTTAAATAGAAAATCTACTCATTCTGGTTTTAAAAAAAAAGGATGGTAAAATTTAGATATTCATTTTTTTATATTTTATTTTTTTCTTTTAGTGTACGATAAATGGGAAAAATTCTTATATTAGATAATATTCAAAAAATAACAATAATTATTTTTGCTATGTTTATTGGTTGACCATTAAGGAAATTAGATTAGTAGTATAACAATAATGTATTAGATTGACTAAATAGACTAAACCAAATAAAAAATCCTATCATATATTGTAAGCAAAAAGAGCTACATCCTAGGTTGAATGTCTGAGAACCTTCTTAATTAGCATGTCCAACAAAACTATTACTAAATATAAATACAACGTAAACCATGGAAAACATTTAGATAGTGGGTCAATCCGATTAGTATCTGATGGCCCTGTCTCCTCATCTAATTATGTGAATTTCAAATTGGCTATATTTTGGCTAGTGTTATTTCCTTGTTGTTTAATTTTATGATTTAGCTCTGCACCTCATTAACACTTAGTATAATTTCATGTTGTTTCTCCCATGCAAAATTTCCTATTGTTTATCCAACTTTTCTATGAGAACTTTACAAATGGTTATTTTGAGTTTCTAGTAGATGTATATCATTTACATGTACCTTGTTTTCCTTGTTATTGTACTTTTGATTTTTGATACCAAATTGTCCACTTGATCCTCCACCTCGGTATCTAATATACACCCTCAATTAATTTTGGTTGTTGGCATTATGATGCATGTGTTGTCCTTGATGGCAACTCACTTATAACAGAACAAGTATATGGTAACTAAATGAATCCATAGGTCAGTTCAGAGGTGAAAGAATGATGGAACAGAGTACTGGAATGATGGGTCAAAGGTTTACATATCAGAATCAGAAGTTTGAAACAGGGAAATTGTTGGCATTATGAATTAGGTGTTGTCCTTGATGGCAACCTACCTAATGAGTTGTCCTTGATGACAACCTATTTGATGAATGGAATCCTACTTGATAAGTTGTCTCTTGATGAAAATCTACTTGTATCTCTGTTGTCTATCAATGATGTCCTCATGATTGATCTGGGTTAATAGATAATGTCTGAAGTAGAAATGATTGAATGATGAAGTTGAATTTGGTTATGAATTGGTTGAAGAATCTTAAAACTACCTACTGATTGTGATTGAAGATCCGAGACAGTTCTATGATTGGTTCATAATGTTGCAGCGGATTTGAGTATGATTCGGTGTTCCTTTTCAGAATTGCAGTAGTCAAGTTTTGAGTTTTTAGTATTTTAAGATTTGTACGCAGGTTTATCTACAGAAAAGAACGTATGCACACTGGTTTCCTTAAGTAAAGTAATGTATACATTTTGGCATTTGAATGATCAGGATTGTAGTTGATTCTGTGTGTTGATGCAATATTCTGGGTTCATTTCTATGTACTGGTTACAGTGATCTGATTGTTCTAGTTGATTGGTTGAGTTTTGATTAAGTGTCAATTGATTGAGTTTTCAGTGAATGGTTGATTCAATTGTGTTAGAGATTGATGATTGGGTTTCAATGATTGGTTAATTCAGTTGTGTCAAAGATTGTTGAATTGATTCAATTGTGCCATAGATTGATGATTTAGTTTTAGTGGTTGGTTTATTTAATTGTGTCAAATATCGATGTTTGGGTTTCAGCGATTGGTTGATTTAGTTGTGTCAAATATTGATGACTATGTTATAGTGATGAGGTACAGTTTGATTATTGATATTGAGCTTAAGTATTGATAATGGGCCCAGTTTGAAAATTTGATGAAACGTGGCCTACAAATTATGATGTGTTGAACCAGGTGGATCCAGTGTGAAATTTCATGAAACGTGGTCCATGCACGTTATTGAGGGTTGGATCCTTTAGTGAGGAAGTTGAAGCTTCTTGTTAGTAGTAGATGGTAATCAGATCAGGGGGTTGGAGCTCCCTTCCAGTAGGAGATAGAGAAAGAGCGAAGGTTGTAGCCTTCTGCAGGTGGTTTATTGTGTACTAGTATGAGTCTGCACTAATACAAGATTGTAAAAGTATTTCTCTTCATATTAAAAAGAAGATAGGGACAACAACAACAAGTGGTTTTCTCCCACATTGGGTTTCCACCTTAAATCTTAGTGTTCATGTGTGTTGCTTATGTGTGATGGTTTATTTTGTTCTTACCACACATGGTTACTGTTTATCTAATGTGTAATAAAGTATTGATGCACTGGATGAAGATAAACATATGATGAACTAACTGAAACATAAGTCTACTAGATGTACGCTAGTTATCTTAAGAACAATCACGTACACACGTAGGTTACTTTCAGTAAAGTCGCATATAGAAATCAGAATATGAAATGAAAAAGTTATTGATTTGAAAATACCGATTCACCCCCCACCCCCACCCTGCCCCAGCAAGTATTTTTCCCAACAATTGGTATCAGAGCAGGTCCTTTGGCAGGAGCTTGATCGCTTGAAGGAGATCCATCGAGACAATGGGAAAGAAGAAAAAGAAGAAATCAACTCAAAAGAAGAAGACATCTCAAAGAGACAGTGACAATGTTAAAGACGATTGGCTATTAGGTGGAAGCAAATATTTAGATTTAAAATGACCTCAAAATGAAGATGAACAAGCAAAATAATTATTAGGTATTGATTTTTGGTCCTCTGGTGATACCTTTCTCTGTTCTTGCAATATTGAAGATAATGAATATGACAGTGAAACCACTGAATTTGCTCTTGTTGGTGAAAGTGAAAGAAATAAATAGAAGTATAAGTTAAAAGGCTCACAAATAAAATTAAATATCAACAAGATCTATTTGATAAAACGGAATGTACCTACAAAGTAGAGGTTACTAGGTTAAAAACTAAGTTGGAGGAAGGAAACAAAATAAGGAAGCGGTACAAAGAAAAGGAAGATTAATGTCAAAGGTTGTAGGGTGAAGTAACATCATTTAGAAATCAAGTGAATGAAAAGGATACAACAACCAAGGAACTTAAACAAAGAACCAGTTATTGTGAAAGTATTGAAGCTGAGGTCATCTCTCTAAAAGAAGATCTTGAAACATCAAATAAGCAGAATGAAGAACTACTTCAATCATTTGATGAAAAAGAAAATGGTATTCTCAAATTAAAACAACAAGTGGAGGAAGGAATAAAGGTCAAAGAAATCATGAAGAAGCAATATCTAGAAACGAAAGAGAAATATCAGGGCAAGGTAAATATCCTAACAGGTAAATTAGAAGAAAAGGATAAACTTTTGCAATTTCAAGATAGTAATAAGATTTTTGATAATATTCTTAGTAGTCAAAGATATCCTGCAATAAAATATGGTCTTGGTTTTCATGAAACTATTAAAGGTGAATCTAGCTCATAATATGAGGCAAGGAATTCTAATGCAAAATCTAAAATGAGCAACAAGGAGATAAGAAGTCAACCCCGTCAACAACCAAGGAAAGAAAGTCTTCAAAGAAACTCATTTACTCCTAACTATAGAAGTGTTAATCGATTATTTCCTCTCATCAATAATGTTGAATGTTTTATATGTCATAATTTTGGACCTGTTGTAGCTAAGTGAAGAAGTAGAATGTTTCAAGCTAATAATCGTCTCACAGAAAGATCATGGGATTCCAGGTAATTTAAGGGATTTTTTTTTTCTTGCAATATGTTTGGTTACAAAGCCATTGATTTCTATAGAAGCAATATTAAAAATATAAGATGTTATGCTTGTGACAAGTTTGGGAATGTAGCAAAAGAATGCAGGAACAAGTATATGGATCACCATAGATAATATGGTAAGCAACCAAATATGAACATTGATTTCAAAAAATCTGAAAAAGATGGATCCACCAAAAAGAAAAAAAGGAAGATCATATAAGGTGTGGTCTTGCACTTTTCTCATTCAAAGATGAAGATGAATGGTACATAGATAGTGGATGTTCTCATCACATGACTTGAGACAAGAGTAAAATGGAGCCTCTGATGTAGAACCATCATGCTAATGGTATTCTTGGAATTGATGTTTCAGCAAAAGTTCTTGGATCAGGTACAGTTAGAATAGACTCAGGGGGGATTGAAAGTATGAAATTTCTGTTTTCCACTTTTCATACATGGATCTTATGAAGACAAGTCACATTTATACGTGAGTTCGAAACTACACAATTGCATATATGTTGGTTTGATGAAGAAATAGTGGGACAAACTCAGGAAAAGGGTCTGATATGGTTCACTCAATTATCAATTGTCTTTTATGTTTTGATGGATGATGGTTACAGTCTGTTGATACTATTTAGAAGTGCTTTTGGCCCTCATAAGTTGTTGATGTCTTTATGTATAAATGTTTGATGATGATGCCTTGATAATTCTTACTGATATATGAAATGATCAGATCTGAAAATGAACAGTTGACACAAGTTCAGGGGGAGCATTGTTTATGCTGCTAATAATGCATTGTTGGCATTATGTTTTCTTTATAAGTCATTGGTACGTAATGATGCTTATCAATGATGATGATGCTTATGTTGCTAAAGTGTTTAAATGATGCATCATACTATGTTGCGTTTATGGGTTGCCTATGATGAAATCATAGATGATACCTATAATGCTTGAGCCACATAGTTGTTTTAATGCTTCTGATTAGATTTATGGATGATTTGGATTATTGTTTTGATGATACATATAGTACATATGTTATGTTGCTTACAGGGTGATCTTCATAAGTACAAGGAGAAAAACAAATCTTGGATACACAACTTCATTGTTTGATGATGATAAGTGTCACTCAATTGTTTTATGCTGTTGTCATCAAGTCTTCAAAGATGCATAAATTCCATATGGTGTAGTTATGAATGAGGATTCCTATAGTTCTTGGCTCTCACATGGTATATTGTTTGGTGCAAGCATAAATAAATGACTGTGAACTCATGGTTTGCTTTTCACATTGATGAAAAATTAGATACATATTTCTACCGCTATGTTGGACACATGGATGATTACTTAAGTTGCATATTGGTAAATGATGTTGGTATAAAATATCCTCTTGTATGAAGAAAATTGGCCAAGAAAATTGTGTTATTGCAGGTTTCATGAAGACATGACTTACCTAGTCACATAATGATAATGATAAGGAATGATGAATAATTCTTCCTATCTTACTTTATGTTGAAAGGATTGTGATGTTTACCATGGTTGATGCTTATCAGATGTGGGATGTTAGAAATCTCCCTAGTGATGATATATGTTTGATATATTGAGGGTTGATTGCTACGATGATTTGATGATGATGTTATGGTCATGGATGATTACTATGGTGCTTTCACATGTATATGATATGACGTGAATGGTTTTGTATCATCGCTTGGAGATATGGAATATGCTTAGTTCATTCATGGAAGGCTATGTTTTTTATGAACAAAAGGCTTTTTCTAGGAAAAGGAGTAAGTTGATCTTGATAATATCAAGAGGATGAGTTGATATCTATATATGGCATACTTAGTCACAAGTTGATGATATTAAAGCTACATTATCTTATCTTGTGAATTGATGATGGACATATACAGGTTGTTATTCTTAATGTTGCTGACATATGCCTATGGTGCAGATCATATATGGTGTATGATAGTTGCTGATAACTATCATGATCCTATTTAGGTCTTTGGTCTTAGTTATAAAGGTCATGTATTTCATTTGATATAAAGGTTATGTGAATACCTATGATGTACTCATTGTAAAATTCAGCCATGTATGGACTTTTAAGATCATGTCAAAAATGTAATCCCACTTGGTTGGGTGATTGAGTCAAATATGTATCCCCACATGGTTGGGTGATTGATCTAAGTATGGGGTCCTTGTTGATAGGAAGGCCATACTTAGTTGAGTCATAGAGTCATTCATTTTACATCCATCATATATTTCAACATGTGCTCTAGGGGAGCATGATCATAGAATTCAACATGTGCTCGGGGGGAGCATGGTCAGTACTCATATTCAACAGTTCATATATGGAAGTATTCATTTAACATTGGTCAAACCTTTGCCCTTGATGTCAAAGGGGGAGAGTAGCTTGATGTTTTGAAAATGTTGGTGCTTGGCTGGATGTTATTTACAGGTTATGGTGACTAAACACCGAAGTAGTTGCCATCAAGTCCAAAGGGGGAGATTTTGGCATTATGATGCATGTGGTGTCCTTGATGAAAACTCACTTGTAACAAAACAAGTATATGGAAACTAAATGAATCCACAGGTAAGTTCAGATTTGATATAATGATGGAACAAAATACCAGAATGATGGGTCAAAGGTTTACATATCAAAATGAGAAGTTTGATACAAGGGAATTGTTGGCATTATGAATTAGGTGTTGTCCTTGATGCAAACTTACCTGATGAGTTGTCCTTGATGACAACCTATTTTATGAATGGAATCCTACTTGACAAGTTGTCTCTTGATGAAAATCTTCTTGTTTACAGATGTGATAGAATGCATGGCAGTTCATAGGCATCAATTAACAGGAATGATAAAGTTGGAAGTTCAAGAACTATATGTGAGTTCTGTCAAGCCAAATCCCGTATGCATGTGAGTTTAGTGAAGAAAATTAGTGTATGGTCCTTACACCATGGTATTCTAAATACCAGGGGTCCTTACAATGGTATTGGCCCATAATGAGCACGACAAAGAATATTGATCCCATCAAAGAATATCATCGACATAACTATGGTTTTGACCCATGGTATTAACAAAGGCTAAAATTATATAAGGTGATGAAGATAAAAGTGTGTGGGAAGTGAAAATGGTGGAAATATTATGAAGAGTTAGATCAAAAGAAAATATGCATGTTATGGGTTTTTTATGCTTTTCTTGATCTAAACTAAGTATGCACCTGAGAGTTTGATGATGGATGAGATCCAATAGATCTGAAATAATTATGCACTAAGGAATACAATGGTGGATCATGATCATGAGACTTGAAATCACTTTTCATTGTATGATCTTCTCATGGATTGAATAGATCTAAGTAGTGACGCATGTTTTTATGTCTGAATATTATGATCTGGGTCTTTATGAAGTTATGAAAAGTTGCACAATTTTAGGTTAAAATTTTCAGATTTATACGCGGTTTGGTCTTAGGAAAAGTGTGCATACAAGTGGTTTCACTTATGCAAAGTCGGGTATATAAAGTAAGGGTCTATGTTCATAAATGACTGATCAACCTTATTAGTGTTGCTGCATCTCTGTTGTTTGTAAGTGATGTCCTCATGATTGATCTAGGTTAAGTGATAATGTCTGAAGTACAAATGATTGAATGATGAATTTGAATGTGGTTATGGATTGATTGAAGAATGTTAAGCTTACTTGCTAATTATGATTGAAGATCAGAGACAATTCTGCGATTGGTTCAGAATGTTACAGTAGATATGAGTATGATTTAGTATTCCTTTTTAGAATTGTAGTAGTTAAGTTTTTAGTTTTTAGTATTTTAAGATCTATACGTGGGTTTCTCTATAGAAAAGTGTGTATGCACGTGGGTTGCCTTAAGTAAAGTAGCGTATACATTTTTTCATTTGAATGATCAAGGCTGCAGTTGATTATGTGTGTTGATGTAGTATTCTGGGTTTAGTTATGTGTACTGGTTACAATGATCTAACTGTTCCATTTGATTTGTTGAGATTTGATTAAGTGTCAGTCGATTGGGTTTTCAGTGAATGGTTGATTCAGTTGTGTCATAGATTGATGATTGGGTTTCAGTGATTTGTTAATTCAGTTGTGTTAGAGATTGATGAATTGATTCAGTTGTGTCATAGATTGATGATTGGGTTTTAGTGATTGGTTGATTCAGTTGTGTTAGAGATTGATGATTGGGTTCTAGAGATTGTTTAATTCAGTTGTGTCAAATATTAATGATTGTGTTATAGTGATGAGTTACAGTTTGATTATTGATATTGAGCTCAAGTGTTGATAATGGGTCCAATCTGAAAATTTGATGAAACATGGCCTACAAGTTATGATGTGTTGAAGTAAGTGGATCTAGTGTAAAAATTCTTGAAATTTGGTCCATGGATGTTGCTAAGGGTTGGAACCTTTAGCGAGGAAGTTGAAGCTTCCTTCTAGTAGTAGCTGGTAATCAGATTAGGGAGTTGGAGCTCCCTTCCAATAGGGAATGGAGAACAAGTGAAAGTTGTAGACTTCTGCAGGTGGGTTCCTGCGTACTGGTATGAGTCTGCACCAGTACAAGATTGTAATTTTTTTTCCTTTATATTATAAAGAAGATAGAGAGGACAACAACAGGTGGTTTTATCCCACATTGGGTTTCCACCTTAAATCCTGGTATTCATGTGTGTTTCTTATGTGTGATTGTTTATTTCATTCTTAAAACACACAGTTATTGTTTATCTAATGTTTAATAAAGTACTGATGAACTGGCTGAAGACAAACATATGATGAATTAACTGAAAAATAAGTCTACTGAATGTACGCTAGTTGTCTTAAGAACAATTGTGTACACACGTGGATTACTTTTAGTAAAGTTGTGTATATAAATCAAAATATGAAATGAAAAATTTTTGATTTGAAATACTAATTCAACCCCCCCCCCCCCCCCCCCCATCTTTTTTCCCAACCTGCCTCCTCTCAACATGCCCAATTTATTTTGGGATAGATGGAGGGATATTCCTTATGTTTGTTGCAATGTATTGCTCAATTTCTAACTAGGATCCAGAGATGATTGGAATTATAGTTCTATGACACCTCCTCCAACCACTAGTAGTGCCTCCTCTTGGCATATTTTATTAGTAGAAAAAGTAATATAACAAGAATTCAGCATAAGAAAAGGCACAAATAACCCAATGAGAGAAAGTTCAATTTACAGATTTTCCACTCCTAGACTACCCATTGAAACTCCTTAGAACATACTAGAAAATTCCCTCCCAAAGTAGAGAAGAAACCAAAAACCTTACTAGAAGGATTAATTACCGTTTGGGAGTGAACTAGAAGCCTACTAAATATGAATATCCACAATAATAAAAGCCTTGGTATCCAAGTGAACCAAGTGCAATAATTCTTAATTGAGGTGGATTTTTTAACCAACCAACTCATCAACGTTCCTATCAATCATGCAACATCTCCTATACTCACCATGAGAACACTATGATCAAAACCCCTTGAGTGGTCTCTTGATCCATTGATTGAAGGGACACCAAATAACTTAACCATGTGGAAACCATCACCATGGATCAAGCTATTAAACCTAAATTTGAACCTACATGTGTATCCATCTTATACTTGTGTAGGTGATGAGATACTCAATCCCTCACATACTCCAATGGTGCCAAAAAATGATTACCAACTAGAGAGATTAAATGTTCAACCCAAGTAAGGGGATTTTTAAAAGGAGGATATGGGGGTGGGATTTTATCCACTTATGTGTGAGATATTCAAGATTTAATTTAAGATCATTCCATATTATATTCCATGGTAAATGGTAAGTATCTAGATTAAGGAAAAAAATTCCTCATTTGTATTTTTATGTAATGAGTATTAACGCAACGAGTGACTAATTGTAGGTGATATAGAACTTTAGATACATTCATAAAAGAATATATCTTTTACATAGAAAATGAAGCTATTACATTAAGCTTGTGTGCTATCAAATTGGTAACTTTCACATTTATAGTGAAATAATGCTTAGTACTAACGATAAGCTTAAGTTAATTACAATTATCAAATACATTTACAACAGTAATATGAAGGAAGTTATTGTGCATAAGTTTTAACTACTCAATAATGAAATATACAAAACAATATAAGATTTTTCTTGATTTACCATCCAAACAAACGTCCAAGGCATATATCTATCTTGACAATCTATAGAAATCCTTGATTATTGAACTAATGGGATCAATGTTATTAATATTGTTATAAAACATCTTTAGAAACTTCTACTAGAACATGTTGAATTACATATTCGAATGCAACAACTAAAACACCATCTTTGGTGATATCATGTAAGTCATTATCAAGTCTCACAAAAATACCAGACAAAATATTCATTATAGTAATATTAATATCAATAATAATAAATAATAACTAATTAATTAATAATAGTAATGAAAATAATTACATTGAATGTTTTTTTTAGGTAGTGGCTCTATTCAATTTTTTCATCCATTGTAAGTGGTTTGTTGCAACCCACCATCTATCCTTTTATTGACAACCAATTTCAAATAACCATAGATTTTATAATCTCTTATGATCTATGAATGTGGTGTGTCAGTTAAATTTCCTCTTCAACTTGGATCATCCTCTTGCTAACTAATTCCCCCTCAATTGATATTCTCTAAGGTCCCAATCATTACAATTTTTTGGTATTTTTCTCTCATATTAAGTGCATGTTGATGTCCCAAAAGTTAAGGTGGTAACTCCACTCAATAGATAGAAGATGAAGATATGTATATTTTATCATAAATTCTGATTTCACATACCAAAAAGATACATACTTATATGGGATGATCATGGTTATGTTGTTGTTATCCCTCAAATCATGTCTTGCTCAAATCAATTTACATAGACCAACAACGTGAAATAGAAAATCTACATGGTAACCAATCTAGAGATATATTAGCATTATAGGGGATGTCTCTCCACTAATATGTAATTTAAACCAATAAAAACAAAAAAATAATATATTTATGTTCAATTTGGCAAATTAATGATGTTGATTTATTTCTAACTTTGATAGACACTACCATTACCATACCATAAGTTTTATCAACTCTTTGTAAGACAATAATTTATTGAAAATTTATCGCCCTTTATAATCAATAAACTCACTACATTATAGAGAAAATGAAAAAAATTGACGTATACATACTTATCTTATGTTTATTTGAAGGATGATATAGGTATTTCCATTTGTATGCATATTGTATTACATATATTCATAATGGTTCAAGATAAATTTCTTGCCTTCAATGTATAATCTAAATAGGTTGGCTTTCCTCATTATCTAAATCGAGGTTGTGATTTTATTGGTATATTTGGTGATGATATATGTATATGCATATGTATATATTGATACATATATACATGTTTGTGCAATTATTTTCAAAATTCATAAATAACAGAAGTATAAGATTTGCTCCAATGCTTCAAACAATACCTACCGGGAGAAAAGGGAATTAACGCGCGATATAAGGGAGTTAACACACAATATATTCCTAGCATAGAAAGCATTGGGATTCAAGATTCAAGAAAGATTTATGTAGTGAAAATGGGATGATAATTGGAATCACAAATGCATTCACACCTTTACTTGCTATTTTGTTTTCGCATGTCTTAGAAACTAGTATCTAGAAGTGTCCATATTTTTATTCAAATGGATGATGATGAAGATGAGTGTGCAAACTAAATGAAAACTCCAGTAATAAAAATTATGGGCCTTGTATGAGTTGTGATTATTTTTCCTTTGTTGACAATAATGAGAAAGAGAGAGAAATGTAATGGAAACTGATAAAAGAAATAATTGAATCCTACCACTACTTAAGATTGTGATAGTAGGACTTTTCCCACCATGGCTCTCTATGGGTGCATCAATTGCATCAAACCATGCTAGCAACTGATTATTTAAAATTTAGGTGTTTGAGTCTTATTTGAACAAAGAGATATGAACCTTTTATCTCTCTCTAGCCATAACACATCATCTCACTATAATTTATGAATTAAATAGAAATAATCATTACATAATTTTCCTTTACTTGCAACAAGGAATTGATGAAAGTCTTCATAATGTTTACGATCAATATTAAGACTAGTCTAGAAACCATATTTAAGAGAAGGATACCCCTATGGAACATACGGACCTTGAATAATATAAAGCCATTATCTAGAAAAAAAATTGTACTTTCCTTTACAGCATATCCGTCTTGGAATCTCTTCAAAGTTCCTTTCCCTCAATTCACCCATTTGTTTCTTTAAGTCTTAAAAATTTGACTTGAAAAAAAAAAGGAATAAGCTTCCAATCAAGTTCATCTTAGAAATCAAGATAAATTGTAGAGACTCTGACAACCACTATTGTGAAATAGAATCTAGATGTAGGAGGCGTGAAGAGTATAATTAGTGTGTTTCCTTAGATAATTTTTTTTCTTCTATGTGGTGTTCTTATCTTTGACAAATTCCTCTAACAACCTACCTACCACATTCATAGCCTCCATTTTCACTGTTCCTACTATGTTAAAAAATGATTTACTCTTTTTCTTAATATATTTACTTGAAATTGACACATACCACATTATAAGAACTCAACCTAACATCTAAATATGGCTTGTAATTGAATTTCTCTACTATACTACTTACCATAAATATGTTTCATTACCTTTAGGGATGTAATAAACCTTAATTGATAAATGAAAGCCTTGGTGTTTGCTTTTTACATCTCATAAAACTTGTGGCATCTAAGACATATATAGCATAATTTGTTGGTTTAGGGGTATGTTATTTTGAAAGCCTCAATAGCAGAGGGTGACAAGAATTATGAAGAGGTAGCTCATCAAATGGATTTGATGTAGTCCTCTATAGTATTTAAGCACTATCATGTGGGAGATGAGGATGGTGTCAAAAGAGTAGGTTGGTAATGACATGTTACTGAAGAGGGAAATTCTTTAAAAATGGTTTCATGTCTAGGTCATGAAACTATATCACTTAGAAAATAACATATAAAGAAAAGCTAATAAGCCATTGTTACTAGAAAAAAGTTGACATGACAACCCTCTCATACCTTGTGGGTTTAAATTGATTTCATCTAAATTGATATTTTCTAGCCCATAATTGAGGTTTAATCACAACCTATGAAAAATTTCCCACATATAACAATGATTCTTGATTTCCTCCCATCCAAATATTCCTTGGAAGCACTATTCTTGCCACTGTCATTTGGTCTATAAATCATCAATATTATAATTAAAACACTTTGAAAATTTCATAACAAAATATAATTCACATGATTATTGTAGATTTGGTAAAGTTAATATCATTCAACACCATATCATGATCTCCTCCACTGCATCTTTCCACCACATGTTTATTTCACCTCGTTATTCATAAATATTATTACTGAATATCCATAAAACAACTTTTTATTTCGATTGTATATTTACACAATGAAACAACTCATATTCTCTTTAGAAATTCCTTTCCACTTTGACAATCCTTTTGTCTTCGGTTTAGTTTTCTATACAATTTCTAATGATCTAACTACAAAGATTTATAATGTGATCAACTATGTTATGATGGTAATGCTCCAATTGTTTGTTACTAAACACATTATATAATGGGTCTTCACACAAGGAGATGCTAAATTAAAGCTTGCAATTATTGATTATTCCATATTTATGATGCACTTACGCTTGGTATTCTGAAGAAGATTCAAAGTGGTTCACTAAAAGTTATAAAGTACAATTATGCTTTTAACATGGTCATCTCTACAAATGCTAAAGAGCTGATTGAGTATTGGTCTCCTCCAACACTTAATTTTTCAAATAAAAGAGTAGAGTTCAAGTTTAAGACAGAGAAGAACCTCTATGATTTGGAAAAATCTAAGATTATTGTTTCTCCACTAGAAGTCAATCCTAACTGTAACAAAATTCTAACTAGATCACCTAATAAATGTATTTGAGTTTTTTGGTTTCTTACAGGGAAATAGACTCTAAAAGAAAAATGGCCATAGTTGAGAGCACCATGGTGGAAATAGGTGTAGGACTATAATTAACACTTGACCTCCATTAGATGATTACTGGGCACTTGTGGGCACTTGACCATCTTGAGCTAGATGCTCTTTCACCTATTGGAATGATGGAACATTTTGAAGAACATGTATGTTTAAAGTTGCACCATAGGCCATAAGCTATTGTAAACACAGACAAGAAATACTCTCCTATGATTCAATAACCAGTAAATTAATTTCCACTAAAGAATATTTCCTTTTCATTGCTCATGGTAGATTACATTTGATGAAAATATTACAAGCAAATTTTTATTTATTTTTCATTACTTCAGATAAATTACATTACATGAAAATATTACAAACAAAACTATGAATTACCTCAATTATGAGTTTGTAAATTATTAATGATAAACTTGTTAATAATTATATCAAATTGACTTTATAATAAAAACAAACATGTAGAAAATAGAACTAAACTTGCATTTTTTTAAGTAAATTATAAAAGCATGGTTATGACCAATAATTCTGTTTTTAAAAGTGAAGTTTTTCTAGATTTTTTTCATTACTTAAGGTAGATTACTTTCCATGAAAATATTACTAGCAAAACTTTTTCTTGTTTTCATTACTAAAGATAAAGATAGATTACATTACCTAAATATTACAAACAAAACTATGAATTATCTAAATCATGAGTTTGTAAATTACTAATGAGAAACTTGCTAATAACCATATGAAATTGAATTTTTAAAATCAAACATGTAGAAAATATAAAGATACCCCTACTGAATCAATGGTTGAAATTTTTGCTAAAGTGTTTTGCCGCTTACCTTTGGCCATTTCTTCAATGAGAAGATTTATGTTATTCAGGGTATGTCTTTTTACCATTGCTGGTATAAACCTTGAGATTTATGTTATTCAGGGTATGTCTTTTTACCATTGCTGGTATAAACCTTGATAATATCAGAGCAATTCCTGGATTCCCAGAGCAGCCAGGCTAAATAAGGTATGATGTGTGACAACCTTTGGAGTAGTCTGCATCTTCATAAAGGCCATGGGCCCAACAGTCGAGGTGCAGGAGACGTGACCAACAGGTTTCTTTAAGGAAAAAACAATCTTGCACTGGTGTTCAGGTTCCAAGAAGTTCAAGAGGTAGGTTATGAAATTGACCGTACTATCAAATCTTCTCGACATGGAATCTGCAACGATGTAGAATTTCAAAAAACTGCCATGGATACTTCAGGAAGCGACACCTCTGGACGATTTTTGCGAGGAGTTGTTGGAACAGCGTGGGCCCAAAACAGTTCTGCAACAATTTCTAAACCCGGAATATGCCTGGTGTTTTATTCTCTTTTCTTCAATGGATTATAAGAGGCACTGGTATCCAGTGTGCAAAGATTTTAACTTGTATTCTGATCACAGAGTCTGTTTTATTCTTATATGGATCTCTGGGCAGAAAAGTCCAGTTTGTCAATACCTAAAATCATACATTTCAATGGTTAAGATTTTGCAATCAAGATACAATAGGATAGGATTTTTAAGGTTGTTAATATATTTTATTATTAGAGTAGGTAGAAGAATTTAGCAATTCTGTTTATTAGTAGTTATTAGTAAATTTTTGGGGTTTATGATTTGTCCTCTTCTTTATAAACTGAATCGCCACCAAAGATTTACATTGCTTCTTTATAAACTGAATCGCCACCAGAGATTTACATTGGATCTTTCAAATTTCTCAGAATTCACATTCATTCAATCACTAGTTAATACTAAAACTCACAATATCATTACCAAGCATTTGAACCTATTACAAAAAAAATGAAAATAGTTCAACCCAACTATCTAAAACAAAGGCTGCATAGTAGCTAGTATCTACCACTTCCCTTAAATATAGCCTAATTAAACTAAAAAATAATAAAGAAAGATTTCATCGCAAAAATAAAACAATCAATAACAATATCACAAAAATAAATAAAATATGTTTAACTAACATTGGCCTATATATATGTTTTTTTAATAATATTTTATGTTTTATTTTATTAATAATATAACAATTTTTAATTATTTTCTTAAAAAAATGTTGTTCTAATTATAATATAAGTCATTGTTAAATAGAAATCTGGAGAAAAAATTATAGTTTCAAAGTATAATTATTGAAAAATGGAAATAATAGAAAAAAGAGAAAATTCAAAAATCAAAAGGAAAACGTAAAATAAAAAATAAATTTAAAACTAAAAAACAAAAATTAATAATAACTAGAATGGAAGTTACTAAAACAAACCATCAATGAGATCATCAAACCAATCAGCCTTCAAATAAATTAATATAAATAGATTAATAAAAATATTACAAAAAATGAATTCCCAATTATTAGAACTATGAATAAGTGATAAAATTCTTTGGTAAAAAAAAACTAATATATAATCAAACCCAACAACCTAAATTAATTAAATCTTTTTCCATGCAAAAAAAAAAAAGCCAAGTAATTAATTAACTACCAAATCAACCTATTAAAAAAAAAAAAAAAAACAAATAAACAAACAATACATAAATACAATCTATTTAAAAATATATATTAATCTTATCCCATAAAAAAAACTTATAAACTAATAAATACATCATATTTTCTTAAATTTTCCTTAAAATTTGAATCCTTAAAGATAAACAATTTTGCCAGGTTTGCACATTTTAACTTATGTTGGCCTACATGGTTAAAGGTAACTCCAATAGAAGGTTAAACTTTTTAGTCATATAAATTATATCACTATTAAAAATCTTCCATCTTTTTATATATTAATGCTTTTTATATATTAATGTGTGGTTTAACAGTAAAATTATTTGGCCAAAACTCAAAAGGCTCAAAAGGCTGCAGTTTAAATCTCATTAAATACAATAACATGTTGTGGTGGCAGAAACATTCAAGCTCCATGAACCTTTGTTCTGTGAATGAAGAAATAACCATATGCCTTCCATGTTGCTTTCAGTACATTAATCTTCTTCTTTATTGCATGCGGCTCCTTTTTCTTTTTCAATAATCCATCGTCAACAGCGCTAATGAAACACAATAAACCTTTATGGAAATATGGGAAATTTTAACCACACATATTGGAAAGGGATATTTTTATTTTTTTATAATTAAAAATAATATATATATTATAATAGTTTTATAGTTAAATAAAAATACTTTTTGTAAGTTTTTATATGATATTTTTTAAAATTGAAAAAAACAAATTAATAATGAAAAAATTTAATTTATTTCTAAAAATCATAAAAATTAAAATTAAATTCCAATATTATAGTTAGCTTGAAATGTTAATAGTAATAAAAATAAAAATGAATATAGTGTATTTTGTTAGTTTATATAAAATACTATAACAACATCATATTTCTCCTTTACTTCTGTTTCATATTAATTCATATTACAATTTATATAAGTAAATTGTGTATATTCACATTCTCACTATAACTAAAATATTGTATTATTCATGTGACATATATATTTTATACCCATTTTAAAAAGTAAAGCAATTAAAAACATACATATGTATATGTATTAGTATTTATTTCAGGAGCACAAAGAGAAGAAGTAATTAAAAGTAAAATTTAATTTTTCTTGATAAAAATGATAAAGGAAATGATATATTTTAGTTCTTTATTTAAAAATTAAAATGTTGACATTTAAAACATTTATAATATACTAATAATAATAATTAGTCAATTTATATATGTAATAATAAAATATTCTATTACAAAGTTAAGTAATTTAGATATATATTTAAGAGATTTGCATTCAAGATATTTAGTTTCTCAAGGTTTAATAGATCATGAATAAGATGGGATATCTATCAAAAATCAAAATTTATAAAAATGTAAATTATAAATAATATATCAAAGTAAAATTTGTTAATCTTCTAAATTTGTAATTACATTCTCTCTAACTTTCTCCATTAAATTGATTGGAACCATTTAAAGAAAAAAGCTATGATTAATTTAAAATTTCCTTTTATTAAATTAAGACTCTAAAATGACTTGTTTCTACCATTTCCTACCTAGACATTACATTGATCTCAGTATGAATGCAAATGTTCTATTAGAAAAAAAAAAGGTGTAAAGTTATCAAAAGTTATTTGTGACATTGTTTAAGAATATGATGGAACTCAGTGACATAATTAAGCAATGTTTCACCTAGTTTCCGGGATGGGAAACAGAGGAGCGGGGATAGGCACAAGGGGGATGTATATAAGAAACCCCAATTTTTAAGGGATTTTTCACGGAAACTGGGGATGCCACAGTCATAAAAATTATAAAATTGTATTAAACATTTAATATATAAAAATATAAATATAAAATCCTAAAAATATGTCAATAACTAAATAGAAAATCTTAATAATTATGAAATGTACATCTAAAGACTAAATATAATCATCATTACATATTAGACTATTATCATTTAGGAATTATCATTTGACTTTTTTGCATTGTAAATCTAAAAGTAAATTACTAAATTGAATCCATCATTTGACATTATGCAATGTTCCTTCTAAATTCATCATTTGACAATTGAAATTATGCAATGCACATCAAATTTTCAAAAACCATAAAAAATAAATTCATCATATGACAATGACATTGACATTATGTTAAAGTCTAAAATCGCCATAAAATACTAAACTAAAAGTAAACATAGAAAGCAATGAGCAACGAAATACTAGTAAATTTCTTAAAAAATACTAAATAATATTAATAAATACTAAGTCTTAAGTTTTAATATAAGCTTTTTTATTTTTGTTATGTTTTTATCTTATTTTTTAAGTTTAAATTTTAATATAATTTTTTTTTATTTAAAAAAAAATAAGTTTTAACAAGTTTTAAGTTCTGCTTTTGTATCCATAATGAATTAAGCATAACCAATTCTTTTCTTAAGTTTTAATTTATATAGTTTCATTTTTTTTTTTACATTTTCATATATTTCTATATATATATTTTTTTTAATTTTAATGTTTTATAAAAATTATTAGACAAAACAATGGGGGGACACATATGCATCCCCTGACGTCCTCCCTTCCCCCCTACAAAGGAGTTGCATTTCGCCACCAGAAAAACGTCCTCCCGAAGTTTCCCAAAAAATGGGACGCGGGAAATGTTTCCCCAAGAATCTCCCCATCCCCGAAGCATGGGGGAGCACCGGGGCGCTTCCCCCACCTTGGGGGATGTGTCCCCGTGGAACACTGTAATTAAGATACTTTCATGTTTTTAATTTCTTATATTTAATTACACAAAGATAAATGATTATTGTTTCTTGTATGGTTTTTTTTTATAGGATTTGTTTTTTCTTCTTAATAAGATGTCTTTCTCAAAAATTGCAAAGCAAGTTATATCTATATAAATTTTATCTTGATGTAAACTTAAAATTTTCATCTTTATACCTTGATGGGGTGTTGGAATACGTGCCTAGGGAGGGAGTGCAGAAGACCCACTACCCCACAGCCACCTCAAGCATTAGAGAGGGGATGGTGTGGCCAGCCATCCCCATGCAATCACACATTCTTATGAATTATGATGACGTATAACATTAAACTAGAAACTTACACACCCACCACATCTTCCTGGTGTTGTTGGAGTTTCCTTTTTTATTTCTTTCTCGAGTCTTCACTGCAACATCGAGTTGCTTGTAGGATATAATTTCCTCCCCTACACATGGAATTGTGGTACATTTATGAAGGAAGGCTCGGGCCCTCTTGGTTAGGCCTTCTAGCCTTCATTTCTCTATAGTTGGTTAGATACCCTGCAAACTTGAAACAACTACATGGGTGAGTGAAATTTGTTAGAGTGATAGATGATTGGAGGGTCGGTACCAAGATTCCACTAAGGTATTTTGGAATGTGTCTACAAGAGGCCTACTAGGAAAAATGTTGAATTTTTCTTCCTCTTACTGGAATTACAATTACAATGTTATGATTTTTGTTTTTTGATCTAGGAAAATGGTCTCATCACTTTGAGCAGAAACAATAACATGTTTTTATTTTTGGGGGCATTACTTTACTCTTTTATATTTCAAATAGGACCCTATGTTGCCTAATGTTGTTCCCTATTCATATCTATAATTTACCTTGCTTTCTTCCTGCATGCTTTGTGTAGGCCCTCCCTTGATATTTAGTCACCTGCCCTTCCCTTATCTCTTGGGTCACCATTAGATGGGAACCAGCCTTTCGCTAGTGCGCCTTGGCAACATATGCACCTGAGGTGTGGTTCTAGTGGCCGAGGACCTACCGATAGGCCCAAAGCACAATATCAGGCCTAGTATGTAGTAGGAATCTATCATTCATCCACATCCCCCAGAAATTCAAGATGAAATTCATTTACTCGAAGCTCGGATGGTGCATGATCTAAATGCCCATTCAAACTCAAAGTTTCAGGCCAAAGTTTTGGATTAGGCCCCATATATTTCACATATTAAGGGTTGTAGGAACCAATATTGATGTTTTATCACTCTGTATTGGCAAATGAAAACAATGTTGGATCAAGTCATCAAGGAAAAGGAAGAGGACCATAATGAAATTGGTGTCCATATCAATGATATCAAATGAGTCCAAAAGCTTCTTCACTCTTGCCTCATTAGCTTGGACACTTGACTAGTACATATTGAGATGCATCTTCATTATGAGAGACAGTCCCCAACAAGGCTAAGCACACAAGATCCCACCCCTACTACTTCTTTTGAGGAATTATGAACACCTAGGTTCATTTTAATTTTATGGTAATGCTTTATGAATTTCCTTTTATTGTTGTTTATGTTTTATAGCTATGGTATGTCTGTTATATCCAACTGATATTTTTTTAACATCCATCAAAACTCTGTCATAAATATATCGTGGCCCAGTGATTCTTATGTGGTAGGCAACAACATTAAAACTGCTATGTCTCTATGATTGAATTATGATCTAATAAAAGATAGGAAATTAACAAAAGAAAAGCTTTTATGTTTAAGAATTGTTCTTGCTTATGAAATTTTTAAAATTATTTTTGATGTTATTTGTGAGTAAAATTCCAAGGTATTTAATGTGTATACAAATTGTAATATTCATTTTATTTGAAATGAAAGTTTTATTTTTTCTTAAGGAAAAATAGAATGGTAGAATTAAATCACCATTAAAAGATAATGAGATCTAAATAATCAATTTTAAGTTAAGACCATTCCATATCATATTTTATTATAAATGGTATGTGCAAAAATTGAGTAAATAATTCCTCATTCGCTATGAAATAATGAGAACTAATGTAATGAGGATTAGCTTTAAGTGATCTAGGACTTAAAGTTTATTTACAAAAAGAACATAGATTTAGTTTAGGAAATGTAGCTATAATATAAGGTGATTAGTTATCAATAGAGTCTAGATAACTTCCAAACAAATTCAACACACATAAGGAGATAATTCTTAATACCAATGACAAGTATAAGTCAATTGGAATGTTCAAACATGTTTATGATAGTCATAGGAAGGAAGGTATTGTACACAAGATTGAACTACTCAAACAAAGAGAAACACAAATCTCTACAAGCGTTTTGGTGATTTACCATCTAAAAAACATCCAAAACATATATGACAATCCATAGAAATGGTAGGCTTCTCCAACAAATGGTCTCAATTTTACATTATGATCTCTATAAAATCATCTTGAATTATGTTAATCAAACCAACTACTAAAACATCATCTCTAAGTAAGAAACATTGCAAGATATTATTGAGTCTCATAAAGATACCAAAAAAATATTCAATATAATAATGTTAACAACAATAATAAATAATATATAAAAATAATTAGTAGTATTGGTGATGATAATTACGTTGAAGGTGTTCCTTAGGGTGTGGCTCTACTTGATTTCTTTTATTATCTATTAGTGACTTTTTATACCCTAGTTTCTATCCTTTACCTACAACCATTTGCAAGCCATGATCTTTCATCCATACTATGGATGCTCTAATCTTCCTTCCTCCTGTACTCTTTTGTTGGGGTCAACCCTCCATCGAGTTAAATCCCACCTTGGCTTGGATCATCCTCTTGTTGAGTGGCACCCCTCCATTCATATTCTCTTTGTAGGGCCCTAATCAAGGCCTTGATCTTGGTGGCTACCATTTTGTGTATTGTATTTGCTCATATTCAATGGTTATTATTGTCCCAAGCTAAGGTGGCACTCATTCACTTTCTAGTGGCAGATGGATAGATGCAATTTTTATTGCAAGATTAGATTTTGCATAAAAAATATGGGTTGTACACATATATGAGTTGATTTGGTGACCCATTTTTGGGCATGATCTCAATTACATTTAATCTCATGTAGCAACTCTTATTCTAGCAAATTTGTAGCAATCTTTCGAGAATCATTTTTGGGTGTTTTGTGTGCAAGAATGGTTCCTCTTATGCACAACATCCTGTTGTGAGTTATCAATCCATTTTTTCAAGAGGTAATTAAAAGTATGATACTCTTCCCAATACCATAATTAGACCTATATATAATCCATACATTCAAATAAAGAGGGACAAAATGTTAGCAATTTGAAGTTCACACTAATGGGAGACTTTCATATCTTTTCTAGTTAACTATTGTGATGCCAATGGCCATATTGATGTACGCCTTTCCTAGATCAATTATGTAAGTCCACTAAAATAGCTAATCTTTGCAGTGACTGGGCTAAGGCTATATAGTGACTTCATAAAAGGTCTCTCTCAATTAATGCTAACAACATTTGAAGTAATTAACATTTGAAGTAATTATGTTCAATATGATGTATCTAATATTGATTTATTATTAAATATTACCTAAATTTTCATTATCACATCATAAGTCACAATGAAACTCAAAACCAAAATTTCAAACTAGATAGCCAACCCAAGCAAAGAAAGAACAATTAGCTCATGACAAACTTTCCTTTTGCGCTTTGTGATGAATATAAGAATTACACTCACCACTACCCTCAAATAAACAAATATCATAAGATGAAGCAGTTAACGAAAAATCAAAGTAATAACTCCCTACAATGAAATAATGGCACCCAAGAACATTACCTTAACTCTACACAAGAAGCAGTGTTGTGAAACCTTTGTTTCAACCAGGAGTACAATACTTAATGCAATACTTCATTTACAGTCTATCACCCTTAGTAATGATTAATTATATACATTACAAGGGAAGTAGAAAACAACAAAGTATTTAAATATAATATATATTATATGCATATTATATATTATGCATATTATATTTTATTGAGATGAAAATGAAAAGATGTGCTTACTAGCCTAAATGAAAAATCTAAAACACAAAATGTGTTGGTTGTAATTCCTTTCACTAGTCAACAATCATTTAAAAGAGACGGAAATCATTTTGAAAAGCTATTAATGATAATCACCGCTCTCTATGGGAAGTCAATTGAACCTCATTGAAGAATACCTCCTAGAAATTATACTCTTAATGTTTTTTATAAGATTTATTTAAACAAAGAAATTTTCGTTTTTAATTCTTTTGACATCATTATATATGAAAATAATCAAGAGTTTAATTTTCCTAATCAAGATTTTAATTTTCCTAGAAAAGTGACCAATAAGAATTATACAATTTAGTATAATATAAATATGTGATTCCTTCCATGTTTAATGATATATGTTTTTTTTTAAATGAAAATATAAATAACCGTATTTTTATTATGTGTAGTATTAATACTATAATTCATTAGGAAGGAGATACAGTAAAAATATTTCACTCTCAATCTTAGCCATAAATAAAATATTTTAATGTTATGTGAAATAACATAATTTATATCAATTTTAGAGAAAAATATAATAATTAAAAGTCAAAAGAGTTTATATTTTCACTTGTAAAAGTGACACAGATATATGATTCTTATAGTTTTTAGGAATATTTCATTACTAAACTTAAATAAACTATTTAAATATCTTTTTTCCTAATTTATTTCAATATCAAATTCATATATGTCCATATATAAAGAGAAAATTTAAAAAAAAAATTGTTGACCATAATAAAATAGTTCAATGTTAGAACAAAAATTGAAAGTAAACAAATTCAATTACTTCCTAATAAAAATAATAAAAGGGAGATTTGTATTTCATTCAATTCTTAATATAAAATTAATATGTGGCATTTAAAAAATATTAATAATGTCCATAAGGTCTTAGATAGATGGTGATTGGGTGCATTGTTAAGGCACTCTTGGACGTTAAGACATCGGTTCAATTCCCTGCCCTATTCAAGTGTTATTCTTGGACAAGACCATGATGTAGCCTCGCCAACCGAATTTACAAATAATAATAATAATAATAAATTAAATATGAATCCTAAATAAAACATTTTAATATCTAAGTGTATTTAAAAATATGTATAAAATTGCCCCGATGTAGGTGGACACACAAAGTTATAGGCGTGATGAGGTGGGGGTTAGTCTCTCACACATGATCAACCATTGACACATGTGGATTATGGGGGATAGGAGGTGGGCGATGTTTGAATTTTCGAGATGTTGCACAAATTTTTTATAAGTGGAATGGTGAGCTCAATGTTGTTGTTCATGAGTCTAGTTATGGGAGGTGGTGAGGGTGGTGGAAGCCAAGTCGAGGTTACACAAGCTTCCAATTTGTGCATGCTCATTTGGTTTGAGTTCTCTATGTCTAAGAATCTTGAAGGTGGGTGGGGTTTTCTTTGTAGTTCTACTGACAACCAAATACGTGGAGTGTGGGATCTTGGAGTGGTGGTTCATGTAGAAATGGCAAGAAATTTGCTACTATAGATGAATTCGAACTAAAAACAAGATATACAATTTTTTTCTACAATCTGCAGAATACAAAATCACAAGATAGAAACACATGCAATGACATGCAACCATAAAAACACAAGGAACACAATGATTTTATAGGGGAACCCAACTGGGATAAACGTCTCCACTGCTTTTCATTAATCAGATGAGAATGAGAAATTATTACAATGCTAGCTTCAAGCTCTGAAGCACACCCTACACTGTAAAATTGTTCTATTGTTGAATGCCTATCTCTTTCCAGCACTTAGCCTATTCAAGGCCCCAACTTCCTCTTATTTCCTTGCACAATCCTATAGAAATTAAGCTCCTAAAGAATAGCAGAATTCCCTATTTCCTTGTGCAAATACAAGGGAATTGATCATCTACTTAATTTCCAAGCTTGTAAACTCAACTAGTATACAATTGATAAATACAATGTTCCTTTTCCTCCACTCCAACTAGTCAAATCAAATTTTGTGCATGTCTAGGCTATTTTTGGTTGATTGACTAGTTAATTGAGAGAATAGTGAGTTAAAAAAAAATAAAAAATACTTAACTGAGCTTCAACTAACTCAACTAATGACTAGACCTCAGTAAACTGAGTTTAACTGAAAATAACTAAACTAGTTTGCTAAAGTTTAGTAATCACTACATGCACAACTCTACTCCAAGACTACAAACTCAAATGTGTTGATCTAACTAGGTTAAAAGGCCATGTCACTCAAGCTAAATGCAATCCAGGTCATCTTGCTAATGTGGAAAATCGAATTTCTCCATTTGACAAATGCACAAGTCAAATGGAGGCTTTTCTTGTGACATTTCTAACACTCCCTCTTAGCAAGAAAAGGGTTACACACCACTCCTATATTGCACTTGTGGAACTTGAATTTGCCTCTTGATAATGCCTTTGTCAAAATATTTGCATCTTGCTCCTTAGTGGGAATGTATTGCAACATCATGATTCTCCTCTGCACACAATCTCTCAAGTGATGGTACTTGATATCAATGTTCATAGACTTGTCATGAAATATTTGATTCTCAGAGAGTTTGATACAACTTTGATTATCACAATAAATCACTTTCAAATCCATCTCATGACAAAAAATAAAAACATGAAATTTCCTCATTCAAATGACCTCAGATGTTGCTTGAATTGTAGCCATATACTTCAGCCTCTGCTGATTTGAGTGCCAAAGACATTTGTTTTTCTACTATACTAAGAAATAGTTGTAGCCCAACACTGAGGATATCTCTTGAAGTACTCTTCCTATCTGATGGACTCCCCATGCATCAAGCCCGTGTCCTTCAACTCAAATTCTCTTTCAAGGTACTCCTTGCAAGATTGGATCAACTACTCATTCCCTGTAAGTATCAACTCATCAACATATAAAAACAAGATTAGCAACTTTACATCTACCACAATGTGAGAGAGATTGACATTTGCTTCACTTTTGGTGAAGCCCAATCCACTAAGATATGTGTCAATCTGAGTGTACCATGCTTAGGGTACCTGTTTGGGACCATAAAGGGCTCTCTTGAGTCTACACACATATGTCTCCCTGTCATATGTCTCAAACCCCTCAGGTTTCTCTATGTAAATCTCTTCCTCAACCACTCCATTGAGGAAGCTAGTCTTCACATCTGTATGGTGGATCTTCCACCCATATGTGCAACTAATGCTAGAATGGTTATGATTGAGGAATATCTTGCCACAGGGGAAAATGTTTCCTCATAGACAACTCCATCTACCTTTGAGAATCCTTTGGCCACAAATATAGCCTTATTCTTCTCGATACTCCCATCAGTAGCATGCTTCACTTTGTAAATCCATCTAGAACTAGCCATTGCCTCTCTCTCTAGTCTCGACACCAACACCCATATATTGTTCTTTGTGATGGATTCATACTCATCTACCATGGAATCAACCCACACTAGTTGAGAAACTGCTTCCTCAAAAGAAGAAGGTTCTGACCCAATGAGTTATGTCATGAGAGACATAGAACCAATATATCTGTCTAGTGACCTCCTCTACCTACACAAGGATGTAGGAGCTCCCACATGCTCCCTAGCATCTTGCACCAACCTTTCAGCCTCTCTTGCTCTCTTCCTCCCCTCTCTAGAATATTTTGGTTAAGTGGGTGCCTATTGGTCTCATAGGTTTTACAAACCTCAAGATCGCAGTGTTGCAAGATTCAATTTTCTTAGCATCCATGCATCTATTGATTACTCTTCATATACTACAAATTAACACAAATGGAATGGATAATCATTTTTCCATGAAAAGTAGTGTTTCTGCTTACCACTTTAAATCTCAATAGTACTCAACAAAGGTCGCCCATGCCATGGTCAATGAAGATTTTTCTTATTATATAACATATCTTAGTGGTAATTATCTTCCTAAGAACGATAAAAATATTTCTACATAATTACATATTAAATTTTTAATTAAGTTTTGCATGTCAAATCTTTTCATTGCCTTTCAAGATTTCATTATTGTTCTCACTTTTCTTGTGGGTGTTTCTTTGTTTTTCTATTTATTTGCTGGTGTTTCTGTTCAATATTGTAATAGCCCTGGTTAAAATCCATGTAATAAAGTTAATAAAAGTAAAATAAGACCTTGGTCATGGGACACGTATTCCAAGTTGAATGTTGGGAAAACATCCTAGTGTGGGTGTTCATTTGGTTTACTATGACTAGGGGAAACTGGCAAAGGAAATAACAAAGGATTTGGAGAGACAAAATGTCATTTTTTGGCAATTTATTTACAAAAATAAAGGAAATTGGGAGGAAAGAAAGGTGAAAGGTCACAGGTTTCTTTTCTTTTTTGCTAAGTAAGAGTAGGGCCTTCTATTTCATTAATAAAATGCATAAATTACATCGATCCACCTGAAGTTATGGAAGACGGGAGGGACCTGAAATCCCAACCGAAAACGAGCAAAACACCCAACTAATAAATTTGAAAAAAGCTAAACAAGACTGAACAAAAAGGAAGCCGGAAGTGGTTCCAAAACCAGGAATAAGCTAAAGTCAAAAGCAGGAAAGATGAGTTGGCTTATACTTTTCCGGCAATTCAAGCAACCAAAACTGAAGATCTTCACCAATGATCCAACATACCTAAACCAACTATGGAGGAAAATTTTGCAATGGTAAGAAGCGTGACCCTTACCAAACCCGACCACCAACTAGCACATTCATTCCCTGCCATCGATCCACTGCAGATGATCCAATGGCCGATGATCAAATCACACCGACCAACGTGACTGAACAATAGCATGTGATAAAGGTGGTTTTCAACCCGACCCCCCTACCACGTGTCGTGCTCTGAAGGTGTTCGCTACAAAAAATGAAAAATCATTTTTCGCCTATGAGGTCCACGATCACCTAAAGACCATCCTCCACCTGGTAATCCGGCGTCAACCCGCAACCGCAGTCAGCACCGATCCCCAATGCACAAAATGGGGGGAACGGAAGAGACGTACCAACAGAAAACAGAGAGATGGCCCAACGGGCCCCACAAAACCACCCGGGAAATCTCAACCGTGCAACCCAAAGGCTAGATCTGATGGCCAGGAACAATATCACAACACCGAAACCAACCACACTATAACCTACGATGAAGGGGGGTTTCTGCAACTGCCTCCTGCCACGTGTCATGCCTTCTACGGGATCGCTCTCAAAAAAACAAAACCACTTACCACTTAGAAGCCGTGCGATCACGGAAAGCCCGCCCTTCGCCATGATCACAATCTCGGAAGCGGGAAGGGGATGCCTACTATTGTACCCCATTAAATGTTCATTCCGCCAGCTCGTACCATGTACCATGGAGCTGATCCCTAGTTTATTAAGGAGATAGAACCACAAAGTGCTACCCAACAGCTTGGGAAACCTTGTCGAGATGAACTAGGAGTATCTGCACCCAAACCAGACACTCAGCCTCACTGGAACATTTGGGTGGGCCGAGAAGGAACCCTCCGACAACATGAAATTGTTGAATTCAACCCCGCTCAATATCGGAAAACCTCCTTGTCCTCAGCAGCTTGATCCTTGCAGATAGCCTTTAGACAAATTAGAGGAATTTCTTGCCACTTTATCACCTTTCCACACTCTGCACTACTTGCCCCTTGATTGGCCAGTAAGTTAGCCAGCTTGTTGGCCTTTCGTTGAACGTGGTTGAAACTTATGGTACGAAGACCCTGAAGATGCAATTGGATTCTTTGAAAAACCTAGATAAGTTTCCAAAGACTCGAGACTCTTTCCAGCCCAAAACCACCACTGATTCTTTTCACTGCGTTGATAGTTATCTTCGAGTCTGCTTCCACAATGATTTTAGAGCACTGATTCTGAGATAAGAACTCAAGACACTACTCCAGCGCCATCACTTCTGCCATGTTATTGGTAGCCTTGCCTAAATGGTAGTGTAAGATAAATATAATATTGCCCTTTTCATCTCTTAAAGCTCCTCCATAACCAGCAGTTCCCGGATTGCCTTTGGAGGCATCATCAATGTTGAATTTTAGAAAGCCTTTCAGTGGGGGTTGCCAATAGGCTGTTTCTGTTACCATGGTATTATTCTTTCTGTTTCTACCTTGACGAGTTATCCCCTACAATCCCAGTTGCCTGAGAATTCTTTGCTCTTCATCTAAACGGGGATTCGAGGGGATATTCTTAATAGTAGAGTTGATTGTCTCTTTGATCTGTTTCAAGATAAGATCAAGAAGATGTTGTGCTGAAAACTTACCATTCTTGAAAATTATTTTATTTCTCTCTTTCCAAACGTTCCAGATAATAAATTAGGGTGTGAAGGCCCAGGCCAAATTTAGGACTTCATTCTCCTGGAAGTTTTTTCTCCAGTGGTTTAGGGTGTTTATGATACTTCCTCTATCCCTATTAGACAGCTGGAAAATCGTAGAGAACGAATCCCACATCTAGGTGGTATAAGAGTAGTTGTTGAGAATATTCTATGTTGTCTCCTCTTGCTCCTCATAGAGCTAGCATCTAGAGGGCCCCATAATTCCCCTTTTCCTAATATTCTCCCAAGTTAATATTTTCTTGTGATGAACCAGCCACATAAAAGTCTTGATCTTCATCCAACCTTGCTACCTCCAAAGATGTGTCCAGGTCTTATCTGGAACACTATAATTTAGCCCAAGTAGACAACCTTTAGCTTCCTTAAGATTAAAGGTTCCTTGCTTGTTATTACCCATCTCAATTGATCCTGCCCTTCTGTTTTTAAGATCATCCTTTTCTTGAGAAAGTCCCCCAGAGCCTCCGCTTTGACTTTTAGGGGGCTATCCCTACCACAATCAATGTTTCTCCAGCTTCTCCATTTTTCAGGGGTCTGTGAAAGATCCCAAAAATCATTAACTCTGATTAACCCTTGGGCATCTGTTTCCTGCTTTAGGTTAACAAAATTCTCTGTTAATAGAATTGGTTCTTGCTACCATTTGTCCTCCCAGAAAAGAGCCAGATCTCCTGCTCTAATTTCCTAGAAACTATTCTTTTGAACTAGAAATCTATTCTCCCAGGCTCTGTTCCATATGCAGGAGCCTTTTATAGTTCCAACCATTCTTATGAGATCATTATTGTGCCACGAGCTAGCATACCTCTCTTTCCATATCCTGGCCCACTGAGCTTTTGGCTCCTTCACCCATCTCCACCAGAGTTTGGCTCCTAAAGCTTTACTAAGAATCTCTTGATCGTCCAAGCCCAGGCCCCCCTGACTCTTGGGTTCGCATATTTTTTCCCAGGAAACCAGGGCCCATTTCTTTCTAGTTTCCTCCTTTCCCCACAGGAATTATCTTTGAATGTCTCTGATTTTCTCTAGGACACCTTTTGGAGTTGGGAGTGCTGATAACATAAAAACTAGGATGGATTGAAGAACAACCTTTGTTAGAACTAACCTACTAGCCATGTTCAAGGCACGGAAGGTCCACTTATTAACTCTATCCTGCACCTTATTAAGTACCGATTCCCAAATACTCTTATGCATGGGTCTGGCAGTAAGAGGTATTCCTAAATATTTAGAGGGGAGGGAATCCCTTTGAAATCCAAGAATTCTCGAGATGTTTCTTTGGATGGAAATGCTAGTGCTGAAGAAGAATATTTTTGATTTAGAGAGATTGACTTCCATACCTGTAGCCAGGGCAAAATCTTTTAGAATTTGTCTGAAGGCCAAAACCTCTTTGACTATTGGAACACTTGCAGTAAGGTATCATCGACAAATTGTTGATGAGTCAGCACAGAGCCATTCTCTGAAATTTGAAGACCCTTAATTTTACCCATATCCTGGGCCTGCTTGATAGATCTCCCAAGCCCTTCCATCATAAGAATAAAAAGGAAGGGAGAAAGTGGGTCTCCCTACCTGAGGCCTCGAGAAGGATTGAATATTTTTAAGGGGGATCCATTAATTAGAATGGAAAAGTTGGAGGAGGACACCAGTACCATAACCCATCTGACCTAGTTGTGGTCGAACCCAAAGGCATAGAGAACCTTCTTGATATAATTCCAATTCACTTTGTCATATGCTTTGGAAATATCCAATTGCATGAGCATCCCCGCCTATTTTTTGTTGGTTAGCATGTGCACCACCTCATGTGCTTGAATAATGTTGTCAAGAATCTGTCTTCCCTCCACAAATCCTAATTGTTCTTCAAACACAAGCGAGGGGAGGAGAGGTTTGAGTCTATTAGCCACTAATTTGGATATTATCTTGTAAACCACATTACATAAGGCAATTGGTCTGAACTTGTCTGCCGATTGAGCAGTGTCCTGTTTGGGGATAAAAGAAATAAAGGAGGTATTGAGGGCTTTCAAGATAGTTTTGCTTCTCCTAGAATCCTCAACCACATTCACAATGTCCTCTTTGACAATATGCCAACACACCTTAAAAAAATCCACATTGAACCCATCTGGGCCTAATGCTTTACCATTATGCATATCTTTGAGAATCTCGCTGACCTCCTCCTCCTCCACTAGTCTATTGAGGTTAAAATTTTCCTCTCTAGACACTAGTTTGGGGATATACCGTGTGATTCCCTTGATGGCCTAATCCCTGTCAGGAATGTTTTCTCGAGTGATAGTCTAAAAATGTTGGACAAGCACCACTTCAATATCTTTATTAGTGGTCTGGATTTCTCCTCCCTCATCTTTAATCATGGAGATCCTATTATGAGCTCTATTAGCTATTGTGGATTTGTGAAAAAATCTAGTGTTCCGTTCTCCTTCCTTGAGCCATTGAATTCTGGATTTTTGTCTCCAAAATATTTCCTCTTGTTTGCATAAGTTTTCCCAAACTAGATGGTATTTATCATCCTATTCACTTTTAGCTTTATCAAATCCTTCATTTATGAGATCCTTATTGAGTTATAGCATTTTGATTTCCACTGCTTGTTTCTCCTCAAAAATGTTACCAAAATCTTTCAGGTTCCATTCCTTAACTTTGAACTTAATGTGGTTTAGTCTTTTATAAAGAAGAAACATCTTAGATCCTTGTATTTGCAAGTCTTCGGCCCACCATTTTTCAATGTTACTAATGAAATCCAGATGGGAGAGCCTCATGTTTTCGAATCTAAAGGGTCTATTCCTAGGAGAATCAATACCCTTAATTCCCAACTGAATCGGCCAGTGATCCGAACCTCCAAAGGGAAGCACTCTGGTTGTTATCTCACTATTTAGAAACATTAATTCCTCTGATATCATGAACATGTCCAACTTAGACACTACCTGCACTTCACCTCCTCTTTTATTGTTCCATGTGAAAAGGCCATTGCTTAAATCTGACTCAACCAATTTCATATTGTTTGTAAATTTTTGCAACACTAAGGAGTCTTTGTTGAGCATTCTAGAACCCCCTTTTTTTCTGAGAGACTTTTGATCATGTTAAAATCTCGACCCAATATCCAAGGCTTTTCA
Source organism: Pinus taeda (assembly GCA_000404065.3). Taxonomy (NCBI): domain Eukaryota; kingdom Viridiplantae; phylum Streptophyta; class Pinopsida; order Pinales; family Pinaceae; genus Pinus; species Pinus taeda. Next base: position 93,573 of record APFE030972220.1, read on the forward strand.
ATCTATCTGCTCCTGAGGTCACTAAGGGCTTCTAACAATCTGAGTTTATCCTCTAATTTTTGAGGTCCGTAAACATTTGTTACCAATAATGTTTCCGAAACCCCAACAGGTTGAATGACCACTGAAATATAATTTCTTGATGCCTTTGCATCCAAAATGCTAATCCTTTAGGGGTTCCAAAGAGTAAGAATACTCCCCGCTATGTTCTCAGCTTTAACCTCTAGAAACTCATATCTCATGAGCCATTTGCTGTGTATAAGTCTTATTTTCTGAATGGAACATTTCGTTTCCTAGATGAAAATCATGTCCGACATATCTTGTTTCATTCTAGAACTAAGCAATCTTTATTTTCTTTTACTTCCTAAACCTCTGATATTCCAAGATTTAAATTTCATATTTAAAGATTTGTAAAGGAGTAACTAGTTAGGTCTTTCATCTTACCCGAATCTATCATTAGCTTTCTGCATTCCATCAAAAGTTCCTTCTACTTTTTCTGGCCTCTCTTTTTACCAGCATTTCTAGGAGCTAGTCCTAGGGATGGTTTCATTGCTTTCACTCCTTTGATTTCCAGCTTGTCAGTGTTTAATCCTATCTCTGACCCTCTTTCCTGAGTCTTCCATAAAAACAGTTGTTGTATTCTGTTGCAGTCCTCTTAGGGTAGTGAATCCATCCCTCCTTGGTTCCATGCATCAAGAACCCTTCCAGATCTAGGTGTTCCTTCTTTAGGATTTCTTGTAGTTCATGGTCCTCCAGATCTGTTTCACTTTGGGCCATTTCCATATCCATTTCTGCTTCTGTCTCCCTATTCATAGTTTCTTTCCTGTTACGAATCCCCTATGTTATGTTGTAGTTCTCCCCCTTCTCTTGTTCCTTAGATCCTTCCTCCATTGCTAGGTCTTCACTTGTCATTTCTTCCTTTTCTTCCAGAACTTGAAACCTATTCGGGTTGTTCTTCTGCCCCTCACTACAATGTTGCCTTGAGCCCTTTCTGCCTCCTTTTCCTCTACTTACCACTTTCTTAAAGTTTTCAAAATCCTTCACATTATTCTATTCTCCTTTATTGTCTACTTTACTAAGGGAACAGACTCTAATCGGGTGCCCATGTTCATGGCAACTATGACATCTGAACAGGATATGCTCATAATCCATTGTTTGGACCCATTCCTCATCAGAAACTCCTAGGATTACTTCATCTAGGAGAGCTCCTAATAGATCCATTTCTACACAAATCCTAGCATAGGAAGTATATTTACCCCTTCTTGTGGCTTCCGAAGCTTTCACAAAACGACCTAGTTTATTGCCTATGGCAGCAAGCGACCCATGTTGCCAATTGTTGGTACCATTCCATTACCCTCTTTTTCTTCTAAAAACATCATAAATTGCCTATCTTTTTCCTCCATAGACCCCTTTACATCCATTGAAATTGATTAGTTAATAGCGTTATAGTTGTTAATTTGCATTAAGGTTAATTTATGAATTTTTATGTTAGAAATTAGGAATTTTTAACAAAAAGGTCTCAGGAAGATATCACATCCTATAAATGGTTTATCATCTGACACATGGAATGACAGGCAAGCCAAAGCAGTGGATAAGGATGAGCTCCTGAATGTACAAGCATGAAGAAAAATCGATTTTACAGCAGATCAAAAGCTCCTACTTAGGCGGTCAATGTTGGGTCAAGCCCCAGCCTTTTGGTTACAAAGGAAGTAAAAGCCATGGTTTCTAAATCGGTTTCGTTTTGTCTTTTTGGAAATCATTTTGTCTTTTTGGAAACCGGTTCATCTTAGAATGACCTCAAATCATTCCACTGTAAAAGAAGGAACAACTGCTTCAATGAATTTGCATTCGACTCAAGATAGGAAGGCAGATAAAAACTCTGTATCGTTTTTGTTTTCAGGACAAGTTATGATTACCTCTGTGTATTGTTTTGAAGAACTGAATTCATATATGTGATTACAACTCTTAGTGTTTAAATACAATTACGATTTCACTCCAGCATTGTCTATGCGTTAATCTTGTCGATTGATTGAACTCATTCCAGTGTACCATTGAAACGTGGACGAGCCCTGCGTGGATTGGTATACTGTGCCTTTTGTTTTCATTAATTTTGAATTTACATAGAACGCATACTATTGATGTTATTTCCATGCTCATGATTTTGTCAATTCGATTACAATTTCTCCCAAATAGAATTTATGGTGCTTGCTTAAAGATATCATCGTTAGATCATTGAATCAGGTCTTGTAAGAGATTTGGTCCAGCGTTATGTTTTAAGGCATTTCCATAAACTCTGTTTGTTTATGTATTTAAAGTTCGGTATGTTTTTTATTTCTTTATGAGTGCTTCAGTATTAACTAGACAGAGTTTTGTGCACAGCATCCTTGTAAGGGGATTCAAATCCCAATCTAGCTATACTTTGCATCTCTGGGACAGTTAGATAATCTAGGTAATCTGAGTGTTAAAGTGAGAGGAAACATACCTCAACCTTCTGTAAAGAAGTACTGTCACCTATCACCACAAACACTTAGTTAGGAATCCTTTATGTCTATAGATTTTAGGCACACGCCTCGAAGTTTACTTACCCAGGTCGATAATAAATCTAATCTAATCTAGTACCCTAGATTGGCCACTACATTTTGGCGTCGTTTCCGGGGAGGCGTAGTTAGAGGATTTTGAAGAAAACATCAATCAAAAATATATATATATATATATAGATATTTAAATCAACAAAAACAAACCAAAAACACAACATAGATTTGACTGTCACTATAGAAATCATGTTTGCTTATGCCTAGATCTAGAGATAGTAGAGGCGGATTCACAAAAACCCCCCATCCAAAAACTAACTTATCATTAGGAGTAGACTCTGTGGGAAAAACTGAACACACAACACCAGCTGAGGAAACCATCATACAAAGATTAGAGGATAAATACAAGTTAGGCCAAAGACTCACACTTATTGAGAGACAAATCTTATTGGTGCACGAATCTCAGAAGAAGCATCTCCCTGAATCTTCTGCAAAGAGAGAAAGTAGAAAAATAACTCAACAATCTTTAGAACAACTCTTTGGAACAAGTGACACCGAAAAAACAATCAAATTACCAAAAGAATCTATAAAAATGGCTGAGGAAGGAGGAGGATCAGCAAGAAGACCCACTCCTGAACAACAACACGATCAAGGAGAGGAGGAAGAATCAACTTTTAAATTTCCCATCCATGAACCTGAAGACAACAATGGTGAGGAAATCAAAATGAAAAACATACCTCCTTCTGTGTTACCAAACTTTTATGGCATGGCTTCAAAAGACCCAGATTCATTCTTGTTTGAGTTTGACATTGTATGTCAAACATATGATTACACAGATGATGCCCATAGGCTTAGACTCTTTCCAACAACATTAAAGGCATCAGCACTAAAATGGTTTATGGGACTTGGTGAGCATGCAATAACTGATTGGGATGACATGCGAAGAATATTTCTAAGGAAATATCAACCTTATTGTAGATCAAAGGATTCTAAAGATGATATCTTTAGGATGAATCAACAAGAGGATGAAAGCCTAGAGGAGTATTTGGAACTATTTGCTTATAATTTACAAAATTCAAAACATCGATCCATGACCCTTGACCTCATTAGAACCATATTCTTGAAGGGCATTCGAGAGGAATACTTAGATGATCTTAATCTGATGGGCAAAGGTGATATCTCCACCTTACCTTTAGAAGAAATTTCTGATCTATGTGAAAAGTATTCCAGTAGCAAAGCAAAAATTGGGAAAAGAACCATATCATCCAAAGCCACAAAATCTGCTTCAGCTAGTGTTACACAAGCTGAAATAGGAAACTTATTAGAGGAATTCAAAACAGATTTGTTAAGTACATTAGGGACCCAAATTGACACTCTTAAAGCCAAGAAAAGACAAGAAGAGGAAGATCAAATGATGGCTATCTTTTATCCAAAATGCCAGAAGAAGCATGCCTTGAAAGATTGTTCATTAGAGAATATTCAAGTTTGTGCCTTTTGTACTGAAAATCATGATATATTTCATTTCTCTAAAGTTAAGGTTTTGCAGAATTGTAATGTGGCAAGCCAATACAGATATGGAGAATGTCTATTTTATGGGTGCAAAAAGACCATGGAAGCCAAGACCTCCACCTCAAGGTATGTTCCCAAATCAGAATTTACAATTTCCTTCACATGATCAAATGTATGCTCAGAATTCATGGAATGTATCCATGCCATGGCAGCACCAGAGTTACCCACAACAACAATGGAGACCATCCCAGCAATACTCTCAACAATATCCATCATACCCTCAACCATACCAACCATATTCACAGCCATATCAACAATACGATCATCCATATTCGCCATATCCTCAATCATATCAGCAATATGCTCCGCAGCAAGTTGTTTACCCACATCAATCTCAACCCACTCAACAAGCATTGCCTGCTCCTCCACCAATAAATCCACGACAATTACAACTTCCATCTAACCCCCAACCTCCTAGACCTACTTAAATACCTGCTCAACCTGTACCAAATCCAAATAATAGAGCAGAGAGACTAGCTTACAATGTAGATGAGGGACCCTCATATCCCACATTACCCTTGCAAAATATCAATTTGAGGTCTGGGAAGGTAGTTCACAAAGAATCCCCATCAGTTGAAAAACAAGGAGAAAATGAGGAAAATGAAAATGAAACCCCCATTCAAAGGAAGCCAAACGATGACATCAAACACAAACACATGCAATCATTGCAACCACCACCTTTTCCAGACCGATTGGTCCAAACAAAACTTCCCATGTCTATACCACAGTTTGATGTTTTAGATGAGATAAAGAATGTCTACATAAAAATTCCGCTCCTACAAGCCATAAAAGACATTCCCATATATACTAAAGCCATCAAAGAACTATGTCTTAAGAAGCCTACTAGGAAAAGAGTTGATCCACAAACCATTCATGTTATTGGACATTTAGCTGGCCTTATGGCAAACACCATTTCAATGGAAAAGTATGTTGATCTTAGTATTCCCAGAGTCACTACAATCATTAACAACATACATATTCCAAACACTTTAATTGACCTTGGGGCTACCATAAATGTGATGACTCTTGAAACCATGAAAACCCTCCACCTCACAAACTTGCAGCACACAACAATTGTTCTAGAACTTGTTGATAGGTCTAAAGTGATTCCTGAAGGGATTTTGGAGGACATAATTGTTTCACTAGACTCTTGGGAGTATCCAATGGAATTTTTAGTTCTTCAACCAAAATCCAATTTAGGAGGACACCCTATCATCCTTGGTAGACCATGGTTAGCAACTGCTGATGCATTCATAGGATGTCGATAGGGTAATATGATCATCTCACGAGGAACTGAAAGAAAACAACTCACTCTTTACCCATCAGCACAATCACCAGCAGTAGCACACAATTTATGGCTTGATGATAAATACAATGATAAGGTAGAAGTTCAATCTGTTTTCAGCACCAACCAAATCTGTGATTTTCAAGAACATGATAATGATGACTTGGTAGAATTGTTTCTCTCTCAACTAGATGTGTTTGAGGAATTGAGGAATGATCAATACCATGCTGCCAATGAACTTCTAGCACAAAATTTTCAGGAAACATGCACCATTCATTCTTTTCAAACAAAATTTCACAACATTTTCCCTATCCAATCCATCACAAACACACAGAGTAAGACCATAGAGATTAGTCCAGAAAAAACTTTGAATATTGGCAATCACCTATTGAGAAAATACCAGAAGGCATTTTCCAGGGACTACACCAATATGCACGGAATCCACCCTGAAACATGCACTCATCATATTTATGCAGATAGCAATGTTAAACCAGTGAGGCAACCACAGAGACGAATGAATCCCATGCTTCAGGATATTGTTAGAGAAGAATTACAAAAACTGTTAAGAGTCAATTTTATCTATCCTATCTATGACAGTCAGTGGGTATCCCCATTGGTCGTAGTGCCCAAGAAAAATGGTAAGTGGAGGATTTGTGTTGACTACAGACAATTGAACAAAGCCACCCTCAAAGACTATTTCCCACTACCATTTATTGACCAAGTGTTGGACACAATAGCTGGGAAATCATCATTTTCTTTTCTTGATGGTTTCAGTGGCTACAACCAGATCAGGATAGCCTTAGAGGACCAAGACAAAACCACTTTTACTTGTCCTTGGGGCACCTATGCTTATAATGTTTTGCCATTTGGACTTTGCAACGCTCCAGCTACATTTCAGAGAGATGTATTAGCTATTTTTACTGATTTAGTTCATGATTGTGTTGAAGTTTATATGGATGATTTTTCAGTGTATGGTGATTCATTTGAGCATGCATTAACGAATCTGGAAAAAGTTTTGAAGAGATGTATTGAAGCTAATCTGTCCCTAAGAAACGAAAAATGTTTTATCATGTTAAATGAAGGGATAGTATTAGGACACTATATTTCTTCTCACGACATCAAAGTTGATCCATAAAAAATTAAGATCATTGTCGATTTTCCAATTCCGAAGACTCAAAAAGAGGTAAGAAGTTTTCTTGGGTATGCAAGCTATTACAAAAGATTTATTGAGCATTTTAGTCGAATAGCTTTACCTTTGTTTAAGCTTCTAGCCAAAGATGCACCTTTCAACTGGAATGATAATTGTCAGCAAGCATTCGAAACACTCAAAGCAAAGCTATCAACCACACCAGTCTTAAAAGGACCTAACTAAGACCTACCATTTCACATCTTTAAAGATGCATCTGATACTGCAATAGGTGCCTCATTAGGCCAAAAAGAGCAGTCTTGTCATTATGCTATTT
>APFE030972220.1:118283-146241 GCA_000404065.3 Pinus taeda
AACCACTGTTGCTGGTTCGAAACATAGATCAAAAAAGAAACCTAATGTGATGTATCCGGAAGACAATCTACATAATCATGAAACTCGGAGAAACCAAGATTCTAATCAGGTATTTTGGAATGTGCCTGCAATAGGCATGCTAGTAAAATTTGCTAAATTTTTCTTCCTCTTATTGGAATTACAATCATAATGTTACGGTTTTGGTTTTATGGTCCAGGAAAATGGTCTCTTCCCTTTGAGTAGAGACAATAACATGTTTTTATTTGTGGGGAGATTACTTGATTGTTTTATAGTTCAAATAGGACCTGATGTTGCCTAATGTTGTTCCCTATTCATATCTGCAATTTACCCCAGTCTGGCTTCACTTGACCTCCCTACTCCTAATTTTTTTCTTCTTGCATGCTTTGAGTAGGCCCTCCCTTCATCTTCAATCACCTTCCCTTCCCTTATCTCTTGGGTCACCATTAGTTGGGAACTACCCTTTCACTAGTACCATGCCTTGACAACATATGCACCCGAGGTGTAGCTTTGGTGGCCAAGGACCGACTGATAGGCCTAGAGCACAATCTCGGGCCTAGAATGTAGTAGGAATCTAGCATTCATCCACTTCTCCTAGAAATTCAAGATGAAATTCATTTACTCAGACCTCAGGTGGTTCATGATCTAAATTCCCATTTAAACTCAGAGGTTCAAGCCAAATTTTTGGATTAGGTCCCATATCTTTCACATATTAAGGGTTGTAGGAATCAATATTTCCATTTGATCACTGTATATTAGCAAATGAAAATTATGTTGGGTCAATTCATCAAGGAAAAGCAAGAGGACCATAATGAAATTGTTGTCCATATCAATGATATCAAATGAGTCCAAAAGCATCTCCGCTCTTGCCTCGTTAACCTGGATGCTCGACTAGCACATATTGAGATGCATCTTTAGTGTAGGAGACAGTCCCTAAAAAGGCTAAGCACAAAAGATCCAATCCCTGCTACTTCTTCTAAGGAATTATGAACACCCAGGTTCATTTTAATTTTATGGTTGCCTTATGAATTCCTTTTATTGTTGTTTATATTTTATAACTATGGTATGTCTGTTATACACCACTGATATTTTGTAACATCCATGAAAATTATGTAGGACATTTTTCATGGCTTAGTAATAATCATGTTGTAGTTTTTATTTGGTTCATTTTGATAGACAATAGAACTTTAAAATATCTTCACTATCGATGGTCTGGTTTCCCTTATAGCAAGCAACAATAGTAAAATTGCTATATTTGTATGATTGAATTATGATCTAATAAAAGCTATTGCTATATCTGCATGACTGAATTATGATCTAATAAAAGCTAGGAAATTAACAAAAGAAAAACTTTTATATTTATGGATTGTTTTTGCTTATGAAAAAAAAATGATGTATTTGTGAGTTAAATTCTAAAGTATTTGACGTGTATACAAAATTTAACATTCATTTTATTTGAAAGGAAAGTTTTTATTTTTTCTCTAGAATTAAATAATCATTATAAGACAATAATATTTAAATAATCAATTTTAAGTTAAGACCATTCCATATCATATTTTGTTATAAATGGTATAATTGGTATGTGCAATTTGAGTAAATAATTCCTCATTCGCTAAGAAGTAATGAGAGGTAAAGCAATGAGGATTAGCTTTAAGTTATCACACATAAAGTTTATTTACAAAAAGAAGATAGATTTAATTTAGGAAATGTATCTATAATATTAAGTTCATTCGTCATCAATGGAGTCTAAACAACTTCAACATATATAGGGAAATAATTCTTAATATCAAATGACAAGTTTAAGTTAATTGGAATGTTCAAACATGTTTATGATAGTAATAGGAAGGAATCTATTACACATAAGTTTGAATTACTCAAACAAAGAGAGACACAAACCGATACAAGTTTCTTTTGGTGATTTATCATATACAAAACATCCCAAATATATATGACAATTCATAGAAACAGTAGCTTCTCCAACAAATGGTCTCAATTATACATTATTAGCTCTATAAAATTATCTTGAATTATATTAATCAAAACAAATACTAAAACATAATCACATAATCTCTAGTTAGAAAACATGGCAAGAGATTATTGAGTCTCATAAAGACACCAAATAAATGTTCAATTTAATAACGTTAACAATAATAATAATAAATAATATATAAAAATAATTAATAGCATTGATGATGATAATTACGTTGAAGCCGTTCCCTTAAGGTGTGTTGTTACTTGATTTCTCTTGTTATCTATTAGTGGCCTCTTACAAACCTATCATCTATCCTTTACCCGCAACCATTTGTAAACCATTATTTGTCATCCATACTATGGATGCTTTAATCTTCCTACCTCCTATACTCTTTTGTTGGGGGTCACCCTCCATCGAGTTAAATCCCACCTTGGATCGGATCATCCTCTTGTCTAGTAGCACCCTCTCCATTCATATTCTCTTTGCAACCCAATGTAGTCCTTGATCTTGCTGGCTACCATTTTGTATATTGTATTTGCTCATATTCAATGGTTTTTATTGTCCCAAGGTAAGGTGGAACTCATCCACTTTCCAGTGGTAAATGGATAGAAGTAGTTTTTATTACAAGATTAGATTTTGCATAGAAAATATGGGTTGTATACATCTATGAGTTGATTTGGTGGCCACTTGTTGGGTATGATGTTGATCTCATGTCATGACTCTTATTGTAGCAAATTTGTATTAGTCTTTCCAAAATCATTTGTCGGTGTTTTGTGTGCCACAATGATTCCTCTTATGCGCAACATTCTCTTGCGAGTTATCCATCCATTTATCCTAAGAGATAATAGAAGTATAATACTCTCCCAATACCACAATTAGACCTATATATAATCCATACATTGAAGCAAAGAGTTATATCAATACATTGAAGCAATAGGGACACAATGTTAGCAAGTTGAAGTTCATTTGGATGGGAGACTTTCATGTCTTTCCAGTTAACTATTGTGATGCCAATGGCCATCTTGATGTAGACCTTTCCTAGATCCATATATGTAAGTCCACTAAAATAGCTAATCTTTGCACTAACCAGGCTAAGGTCGTATAATGACATCATAAAAATGTTTCTCGATAACACTAACGTCATTTGAAGATTAATAACAATAAAAAAAAAAATTAACTATGTTCAATATAATGTACCACTAATGTTGATTTATTATTAAATATTACCTAAATTGTCATTATCACATCATAAGTCCTATTGGCCCTCTATAATGCAATACTTCACTGAGAGTCTGTCACCAACCCTTGGTAATGATTAATTATATACATTACAAGGTTGTAGTCTAACCAATTTGTAATTTTTCCTTGAAAATCAAGGAAATTTCGGCAAGATTTTGATCAAATTCGGCATGGATTTTTGTAAATCCAAGTTATGGCTATCAAACTTCAAGATTTTGGATGCCCCAAAGGTTTTTATGGTGCTGAATCCATTTCCACCATAAAAAATATGATTCAAACACTGCTATTATGAGATTAATTTTTTTTTTACCAAATTCCAACCACTTTTAACTATCCAAATAATTTTTCCAACATGATAAACTACTCCAGATTAAGAGAGCCCATTGGTAATTATTACGAAGGAAGTGGAAAACGACAAAGTAAAAAGAGACGGAAATCATATCGAATAGCTCTTAATGATAAGATTACTATAACAACAGTTGCCCGTCATTGCTATGTATGGCTCCTAGAAATGATACTATTAATGTTTTTTATAAGATTTATTTAAACAAAGAAATTTCCGTTTTTAATTCTTTGACATTATTAGTCCCTGCCCCTTCAGGGCTGGCAGGGACTATAGTAATCGATTTGTAGTCCCTGCATTAGTTTGACGCGATTATCAATAAGGACAGTTTATCTTAATACAAAGTATTTTGATATGACACATTAACCAATACATTTTAACCAATGAACGAAATCTCCGTCTTATTTGGCCTCAAATCGAGGTATACAGACTCAAAAGTTAGGAAAACGTTCGGACAAGTGCAAGTGATTAAAACAACCTGTCACCTTCATGAAGTAATGCTATCTTTGCATTAGCATTAGTTTGCAAAATTTAATGTTAAGGAAATGTTATGGCGTATCTTCTTTGAATGCCAAAGTAAGTGTATTTTTGTTAACAATTAGACACATGTTATGCCATATATGTGTCAATCTTGATAATTGATAGATCTTTGGCATAGGTGTCAATCAGCTAGCCCAAGCCCCTGTAGGGCAGTTGAATCTCGGGTGATATGAATCAATGCGTGAAAGAAATGCCGCTATGACTGGGATTGGAACGGGTCCATCTCGAACTGTTCCTCGATCTTGATTTGCTGTGGGTGGAGACGCTGGTTCAACTACAAAATTCTTATTCTCTGCATATTTTTTGCATATTTGAACTCACCGTCCCCATTTTTATTATCTTCACATATGGCCAGTCCAGGATCGTACTGTTCCTCTTCTACAGACAGAGAGGTCAAACGCAGCATCTGGGCGCAAAGCCTGCACAGGTGATGATTTCATGTTTAGTAGGAGAAATAGCTGCATCCTTTGTGATGATTTCATTCATTGATAATCAATTTTGATATTCAATGCCTGCAATAAAATCTAGAATAAAATCATCTTAATCTAATCAAGAACACAATTATATAATGGTCATTTTAATAAATGATACTCAGTTCAATTCAATCTTACTTATCCATGGCTGTGTCCTTGGACTCTTGAGCTTTCTCTTGAGCCTGATGAGTAGTTTCGCCTGTCTTTTGTTTAGCACTCTCCACAGTCTCTTCACCTCCAACCTTCAGCTATTCCATCTTCTCTCGCATTGATTCAGTTGTTTCTCCCAACTTACCCTAATTACAGTTACAGATAATGATATAAACTCGTGAATAAATCCTTTATCTAAAACAATTTCTTCAAATTATTCCATTTGAATTCAGGAGTTTTGTAGCATTCAGGGCTGTCTTCGGGGAAACTACAGTTTTGCTTCACTCCAGTGGTCAGCCTATTTAATACTTGTTTGAGGTCGAATTTTATAACTTAACTATTGTGTTTAACTTTTTCCATTCAATTTTGCAGATATGAAACTCAGCTCCGTATATTGAATCAAGAGAGAAGCTTTAGGTTTTAATATTTTATTTACCTTATAAACATAATAGAAATATATGTGAATTCTACGTATTTTCAAACGGGCTGAGCTAGAACTTTTAACCAGGTTTGTTTCAACACTTCATTTGAATGATATGTAAGCCATGCTTGTTTTTGAAAACATTGTTTTAAGGAAATATTTTTCATATTAAGCCAAATTTACGAACACAAGTTTTAATGTACTGCAGGATAATATAATACTTCTTGAGCTAGTCAACATTCTCAAAATATATGTTGATATGTTTCGTTATTTTACTTCTTGAGCTAGTAAATATTCTTAGAAGTATATGTTTATCTGTTTCTTATGTGGATTTGGAGTAATTGGGTCAATGGGGCATTCATCATTGGGGAATCCACTCTTAGTCAAGAGAGCTCTAAAACGTTTCCCTTAATCACCCTTGACACAATCCTCAATCATGTAAAAGATATGCCTTTGTCTGATAACCAGTAAGACTAAGCTTGCAATTATTACTAGTAGTATAATTGACTCACCTTGGTTCCCTCTGAAGTCTCCTGGGCCTTCTGACCGGTGCAGTCCTTAGTCTCGTTGGCTTTCTCAATTGAAGAATCCTTGGCTTCTTGCGTTTTTCCTGCAACACTATCCTTAGCTGCCCGTGCTTTCTCTGCTGTAGTACCCTTAGCTGCCCGTGCTTTCTCCATAGCTGCATCTTTGGTTTCCTCAGCTTTCTGCGCAGCAAAATCCTTATACTCGCGCGCTTTATTCACAGTTGTATTTGTAGTTTCTCGAGTCTTGTCTGCTACAAAATCTTTAGTCTCTCGTGTTTTGTCCACTCTCAGCTTCTGTGCTTTTAGAGGGTCTTTGAATAGGCATTGCCTTGCCTTCAACTCTGGAATCCATTGAAACCCCAGTCTCACTCGAGATTAAGTATGCTGACTCTACTAAACTGCTACTCTCACCGAGCTTTAAGATAGCTGAAACCCTGCTCTCGCTAGACATAAACCCTGCAGAACCTGCCGAAACCGCGGCCTTGTTTATATTGACGCTGGATGCTTCAGAACTCTGACTGACAGAAGGGGATAAAGGTTTTCTCATTCTGATGTTCGACGGGAGCCGAGCCTTCGATGTTGGTCTAGAACGCAGCTTTGGAGGAATATCTTTAGGAATTTCATCATGTTTCTTAATTTCCTCCAGCATTTGCTCCATTACACTTCGATGACCTGAAGTCGCCATGCTTGCGGACAGCATTTTGCCTCTAAAATATCATAAAACCCTTAACGCTTCCTACAATAGCTCCTCTCGCCTAAACAATGCCCCCTAACAAGCTTTAAAAGAACTTCAAGTCTTCAAACTCGAAATTTATTCATCCGTCCTCAAGTGCACTGACATTTTTTCATCGTCTTTCCAGTTAAATTTTTCAGCCAGAAAGTCACGAATAAGTACTGGTAGGTAACTCCCGGCTCTACAAAGATATCGAGGGCAGATAGGAACATGCTATGCTTGGCAGCAGCGATGGCGGGTGCAACTGTGGAAACCCTGGACACCTTTACTTTCATTTGGTCATCTGCCATGGTCGCAGGATAGAAACGACTCCCAGTGGTGGTGAATATGCGAAGTGCAGTGAATTCTGTGTCGATTGAAAATCAAAGGGAAGTACCTTTTATGCCTCACTTACGGGCTAGCACGTAATCGCCTTCCTGGTGTGTATCAAGTGTAGCACGTGGCTTGCATGCAAGGTGTAACATTAGTCATCAAGAGAATTTGTTTTCATCATTTTCAATCATTTATTAAAATTTTATCCCGGACAAGAATGTTTACCATGTCATATCGGTAGGCAGATGTCCCATCTCGTAATTGTAACCACATCTCATCACTCTATTGTAATTTTCTGAACATTACTTTTCTATGACCTTCATTAACTAAATCTTCGATTATTATTTTTAGGCGTGCAAACAATTTCCAGAAGAAACAAAAATACTGAACATATGAAGATGGGATCACAGCCATGAATAGTGTAAAAGCCCATTATAAATACAGAGGAATTTAAACTGTTAAATGATACTTAAATATTGGCTCATCACTGTGCGGTAATTTTTTACAAGTATGACTCATCATTTAGTTGCTAGTACAACCAGTTTTCATATTCTATTATTTAGAAACATCTGCGAATAAATTTAGAAATAATTGTGATTAAGTTTAAGAATAAATAATATAGATCTTTGTGGTAGGTCGCAGTCACAAAGTGCTCAATCCATACGGAAAATTAAAAAAACTAAGCTTCTGGCATCGTATTCTCTTTTTATGTTCCCATGTGTACTATCATACCAAGAATCATTTTAATTTTTTCTTTCAGTTATTCCCAACAACGAGATATCAGTTTCCCATAAATTTTTGAGATCAAAATAAAAAATGTAGAATCCTTATTGAATAATAGATTAAATTATTTCATATTCGTTCACAATCGTACGGCTCGACTGTTGTTACCTTTGTGAGGGTCAACAACATACCTCGAGAAATATGGGGAGAGTCTAACACAACGTGATGTCTAAATTGATGTGTATTTTATCAAAAATTTTGAAACATTGTAAACCATACAACTTGTGAGCTGATTTCGTAAATTAAATGTGTACCAATGAAATTTGGAAAGTTGCGGTGATTTGATAAATTAAATTTGTATCCATGAAATTTGGAAACTTGTGAGGTGATTTGATAAATTAAGTTTGTCGCAATTTGGACTTGACAAATTCACTACTACACCAATGGAGTTTTAAGACATTTATTTAAGACATTTTGTCTCAACTATCACTATTACATAAAGGGCAATTAAGACTTTTTTTTTGAAGACATTTAATCAAAACCCCGCATACCACTCAAGTATCACTATTACATAAGGGGGAATTAAGACATTTTTTTAAGGACATTTAGTCAAAACCCCGCTTACCTATGACTCAATAAAATTTGGAGATAAGCGGTGCATATTGGAAACCTCCAGTGCCATTTTCCCCAAACTTGAAACCAGGGGATTAGACAAGGCCTTCTTATACAAGGATTGACTACCTCGACGAGATTTTAGAAGAACAAGCTCAAACTTTTTGTCCTCGTAATTCAATAGTTTGTCTAGAGGAGGGTTTTAAGTTTAACTTTTTCTACGTGTCAGATCTCATGCTTTAAGCAGATGATCAGTGTTCTCAAGGATTCAGCCAACATGGCTAAGACTGTCGATGAAGCCCAATGGGCTCTTCCAATATGTCCAGGGCTTAAAATGGATTTGCAACTAATATTTATTTCCCTTGCAGCTTCGTTAAGACCGCGAGACTGTTAGATTTTTCTACAGGGGAACGGGACACCTGACTGGCTCTTGTGCGGCTCGTCCTCGATGTTGTTGTGGAATTCAAGGCCCACATAAAGTTCAGGCAAGACTTTTTCTTCCACTAGCACCCAAAAATTCCTCTCTCTCTCCCAGACTATCTTTGGAGCTTAGAGGTCAGTCCCCTTCTCCTCTAAGGTAGTGAAAGAGGTGGATAGATGTTCTCGAACTTGGCAGCTGGTCCTCTTCTCCTCCGTGGCAGTGAAAGAGGTGGATAGAGGTGATATAGAATTTTTGAACTTGAGCACCACTAGTTTGTCTAAGCTTTGTCTTTACCTCTGCAAGCAAAAGCTTCTCGTCAACGCTTATGGAGCATAGAGAGCTTAGAGCATTAACTATGTCCTGGTATGTTCCGTCTTGATTCACAGTTACTGTATGTTGTGCAGGCTTTTCAACTTCCTGTCTGAGAGCAACTCTCAAATACTTTCTGCGCAGCACTTCGACATCAACGTAGACGCAGGAGCTCGCTTACAAAGCTCAAAATCTAGAACTGCCTCAGAGAATTGACGCCTACGTTAGAAGTTGCTGGAGATGTCCGCTGAAACTGTTCTACAATTTGCATTGGCAGGGACTCGTTGCTTCGCAGCCCGTCTTGTTATATATGAAAATAATTTAAGTGTTTAATTTTCCTTTATTTCAAGTAGAAAAGTGATGGAGAATTTTATTGTATCGATAGCCACATTTTACAGTTTAGTATAATAAAAATATGTAATTTTTTTTTCTTTTTTAATGATTAATGTTATTATATATATATATATATATATATATATATATATATAAATATATATATATATATATATATTAACTGTGTTTTCATTATATTTATTAACTTATTAGGAAAGTCTAGTAAAAATATTTTACTTTCAATTTTAATTATAAATAAAATATTTTTAATGTCATGTGGAGCAACATAATGCATATTAATTTTAAAGAAAAATAAAATAATTAAAAAGTAAAAAAAGTTTATATATCTTCAATTGCAATGGTAAAGAAGATATATGATTCTTATAATTTTTAGGAATATTTTAATACTAAATTTAAATAAATTATTTAAATTATCATTTTTTACTAATTTATTTTATTATTCAAATTCATATATATCTATATATAGAGAAAATTAAAAAAAAATATTGACCATAATAAAGTAGTTCACTGCTAAAAAAATTTGAAAGTAAACAAATTCAATTACTTCGTAATAAAAATAATAAGAGGGGATGTATATTTCATTTAATTCTTAATATAAAATTTATATGTGGCATTTAAAAACTATTAATAATGTCCATGAAATCTTAGATAGATGGTGATTGGGTGCATTGTTAAGGCACTCCTAGATGTTAATTCACCAATTCAATTCCCTGTCTTATTCGGGGGTTATTCTTCGACATGAGCATCATTGTAGCCTTGCGAGTCAAACTTACAAAAAAAAATTAATAATAATAAAAAATTAAATGTGAATCATAAATAAAATATTTTAATATCTAAGTGTATTTAAAAATATGTGTAAAACTACCTCAATGGGGGTGGACACACAAGTTATACAGGTGATGAGGTGTGTGTTAGTCTCTCACACATGATCGACCACTGACACATGTGGAGTATGAGGGATAAGAGGTGGGTAAAGTCTTGAACTTTTGAGATGTTGCACAGAAATGTTATAAGTGGAATGGAAAACTCAATGTTGTTGTTCGTGAGTCTGGTTATACAAGGTGGCGAGGGTGGTGGAAGCCAAGCCGAGATTGCACAGGCTTCCAATCTATGTATGCTCATTTAGTTTGTGTTCTCTATGTCTAAGAATCTTGAAGGCGGGTGGGGTTTCCTCTGCGGTTCTATTGGCAGCCAAATATGCAAAGTGTGGGATCCTAGAGCAATGCCTCATGGGATTTTTTCTAGTAGCTTGTAGGGTTTAGAGAGGGAGGGTCGTTCTGGGATTAAACTCGCCAACGATACTCACATTGGGGTTTGTTTGCAAATTTCTTAGTAAGCTTACCATTTTGTCTCTTTGCTTTCAAGAGCATTGAGCTCTTCATTTGTACAAGAGTGGTGTATTTCAATTTCATTCACTTCTTCCTATTTCCTAGTCTTGTGGTGTTTCATCTAGGTCTTCTAGTTTTTACCTGTAATTCCAATCTCTATTTCTCCCATTGTAGCTATGGGGAATTTGGTGGGTGATTGGAGACTTCAGGGTTATGTTTCTATTGTTGGTTGATTTTTCCTTCAAGAAAAAGGGTTGATACAGATGGGGTTAGTCCTTTTGAATTGGATGGTAGTGAATACAGGGCTTTGGTTGGGGGTTGTGTTGAATGTCACGGCAACAAGTCATTTGAAACGAAGAGTCTAGAAGTGGTACTGACTCCCTACATGTGGTAAAAGTCTACAAGTTGGTCTTTATGGTTTGGGATAAGGGTGGTGATGTATAGACAATGTGGCCATACAAGGTGAGGAATAGGGCCATGAGGCCAAAGGGAGCCTCATGGAGGACAAGATGGGGAAATGGAGGGTGATGGTGCTGCGGATGTGACATTCAAGGGAGAGGTGGCCCATGGCCTCATTCCTTCTCTAAGCCATGTGGATATTTCCCCCTCTATGGCTCTTTGGTTCGCTAGCTTAGAAATATCACTACGCTACTAGAAGAACTTTGTCAGTAGTATCATGAAGATCGCAATGACGTAATTGGTTTTATGAACAATCTATCACAGAACCATTGAACATCCAGGACCGCTTGGCTTCTGTTTGGTGGGGTCAAAGGAGAACTAGTGAGTGGCTTGAGCATATTTATGGATGTCTAGCTCACTTGAAATTCCACATCCATGGAAAGCACAAGCCCCCAAAGGTACAAGGTGAAGGTCCCACTCTGGCATATGCTCCTTATCATTGAAGGTTGTGGGTTGCATCCTCATCCTAGAAGTTTTTTGGGCATTCTGGTCATTTTGTTTCTTGATTCTTATTTAATTTTGGCTTTTTGTACTTAGTTTTTGTCTCTCTTATGGCCAACAAATCTAGTAGGAGTAAGGCCAAAAGAGTAGTGATTCTCAAGCATACTCATTGAAATACTTTGACAAATTAGTAGAAGCATGTTGACCAATAAAAAAAAATGTGTATAACCATATAGATCCATCCAAACCATGGCTCTATTAAGCACTCAAAGGGATCAAATTTCTAGAGGTGCAAACCTTTTTCATGTTTTTCACTTTAAAAGAAGTTTGTACCTCAAAACATTTGATCCCTTCTAGATCCATGGTCGATATGGATCTATATTGGTAGTATTTAAGATCATGTTAAGATTAAAACTAGTTAACTATTCATACAAAGAAGGTTGCATTTATGAAAACTATGAACTTTTAATAATTATTTGTGAAAATTAAAAAATTATAAGAAATCATTTCATTAGCGATAAGGTTTATTATCTTAAAAAAAATTTATTTTCCTCTTAAACATATCTACCTTAGATTTTTTTGATATTCATGTTAATGGAAAATTTTAAGGATGAAAATTTATTTTAAAATGCAAAAGTTTTTGTGAATCTTATTAGTTCCTAATATGCAAACATTAAATATTTGGTGATATAGTCATAAATATATTCAATTTTTTATTGATTTTATATAGTATTTATAAAATTTTGGTTGTTAGTAAGGTAAACTAATGTTATCCTATAAAATTTAATCCAACCATTTTTATAAAAAATGAAAATTTGCAAATCTCTTTTTTGAAAAAAACATGGAAATTAGTCTATCTATGAAATTTAACCCTTTAAATTTTCCTCATTCCCTTCTCTCCATTACCTAATTTATTTTTTCAAAATTATGAAAAATCTAATTTAAATGAAGATAATACCCATAATCTACCACTCAAATTCATCTCATAAAGCACAAAGAAATTGTAGAGAGTTTGAAAAACTCCAATGTCAAATATAATTGAGATATCAACAATGAGAAGAGTACAAAGAGTGTGTTTCTATAATACCTACTATCTTTTACATGGTGTTATTAGTTCTTGCCTACCCAGGGACTATAACATCCACCTCGTAGTCAAAATCCTTTGACACTTGGTTAATTTACCAAGTTTTTTGTCATTTTCATGTGCATAACCAAATTTTTCAATATTTTCTTTTTATTTATGATTTTTCTTAAATTATTAAAACAACTTTATAATTTTTGAAAAATATATTTCTCATTTTCTTATTGGCCTAGATCACTTTGATGGGACATAATAACCTTTGTGGAGTGCTTTTTTATTTTCTATTTTTCAGTGTCTAACAAATAATTTTAAAATTTTAAAAGGTTATTATGTAAGTGACCATTCTGTTGGTGAGTGCTTTGACAATTACACAGAAACTGACTCTATTATGCCTAACATTGCTACTACTTTTCCCAATGATTCTAGAATTGACGTGGTGCCAAGTCCCTTAGGTAAATGAGGGGTAGGGAGATAAGAAAATATGTGGAGGAAGCTTTCAATATGTACAGTGTACAGGTGTGAAAGAAGTTTTCATTGTGCTTCCTCTGCACTTTGCACGATAAAAACTTCTTCCACATGATGAGGGAGGGACAATTTTATCTGATTTGGCTGGGTTATTTTTCCTTGCTCCAAAAATCACTTTCAACTAGTCAACAACATCCTACTTGTCCTACAAAATATCAAGATTGTCCGATAAATATGTTAACATACTAGAACAAAGATAATTCCTTGGGTAAAAGAAATCTAGTTCCTGTCCATCTACAATCTGATTTGCAAGTTAGAACGATGGTCCAACAAGTTGGTGGTATCATAGCTTCTATCCACTTGGAAATAGTTGGTTACTCGATGTGAATTTTACTCTCATGGCACCTCTGTTCTCTTTTACCCGACAGTGTTTCTTCATTGACTCATCTTTGTTAATATCACAGTGATCTTTCCTTTACAAACTGGATGTGAATACAAAAATACATTCATTGAGACTTTTACCAGGAATTTTGTTACCTTCTTGGATAACAAACCTCATCTCCACACTCGTATAACTGATTTATTTAACTGCAATCTGAGCTTATCTATTGTATGTGGCATCAATTTGCAGCGAATTAATATTTTATTTTATCTTCTCCATACATGTATGATTTAAAATTCATGTATTCACTCATATTCATCACAAAACCTCCACATACCAATCCCTTATGATTTGGTAGTTCAGAATATAAATAATTATATATAAACAGAGATATATTCCAACACAACACATGGGTAAAATCCTTTGGATCGTTATAATTGTAAGCAAGATAACCGTGCGAGATTGGTGATCTGAGCTGTAATAAACACCACATGACCATAACATTCTCTTAAAAAACGCTGTCAAAGAGCTGAAAATCCAAATAATTCCATAACTCCAATTGCATGAATGAATCAAATGAAAGTCCAAAGGGGTGTTGAGGCCGAGAGCCTTAACGTCGTGGTCCCATCGCTGCCAAAAACATTAAATATTTTGTTATATTGGAGACTATGTTAATAAGCGAATAAATTCAAATGTTTTTTCAGAGGAGTGGGAGTGCAAGGAAGCAAAATGAAAGCTTCCCCTACACTCCACGCAATATCTTTGAATTATCATTGCTTTCATTGTGTGATTAGGCTTCCTTTGTGTGTTCCATAGTGGCTATATATTTCATCTATAGTGATGTCATTGGCTAAAATCATGTCGACAACATCTTCTCTAATGTTAGTGGCTAAAATCATGTCGACAACATCTTCTCTAATTTTCGGTAGGCCTCAAACCATATGCACGGTATCTTGGTCGACGAGGTAAGGTTTGTCTAGCCCCATAAAGTCATAATGTAGACCATCCACAACAAGTATAATGTAAACCAAGTGCTAACATCTATTGGTTGGCATGCTTAGTAGATAAATGTATTCCAAGGAGACACCAAGTAAGAGTTAGTTGTTAGCATTGTATGCTTGAAACCATCCTAGAACCTCATAATATGATTTATAATTGGGTGTGAGGTGGAGCATGGAAGAATTTCAAATGCACCCGAGTGTCGACAAGAATGTATTGCATGATATTAAAGTTTGAATTGCAGAGGTGCATCATCTTGCGAAATTATTCATGGTTCTTATCAAACTGCACAATCATCGCTAGTGCATACAAATGGTCAAGTGGAAATGGAGGCTTACCAACTAGTGTGAATGATGAGTTTTCGTAGGTGTTACTAATGGTTCCTTTATATCTTGCTTAATTTCGTTTTGCGGATTGTAGAGATGGCTTCTCACTCTGCACAATGAAATCTACCGTCGCACAATCAAAGTCAACAAATTATTACAGATATATTTAAATTACTATTATTATTTTGGATGGAAGATGTGCACTAGCAAACATCGACTTTTGAATAAATTATTTGTGTTTCTCATGTAAGACTCTTTATCATGGAATACCCATTATCCTCACTTCTTTGTTGAGTATTTAATTTGTTTTGTTTTTAAAACAATAGTGTTAGAGTTATAAGATGAATTTTTGGGAAACCACTCACTAAATTTGTGGCATTCTCTTAACTTTTTATATTATAGCTTTTATGTTCACCAAATTTTAAAATAGGATTCCACTTTGCAAAGTGCTACAATTTTAAACTAGTATAAAGATGCCGACCCTGAAAGCTAGCATATAAATGTTGAAGGATCTCCTTGAATTTTTTTTAGAAAATATGGTGATAGAATTGCAACTGCTCAATAAGTTTGATTTAAAATCAAGAGACACAATCCCACTCTACTGATCTGCAGAATTCAATTCACAATTTAGAAATAACACACATGCACAATATTTTTTCCAGGGGAAAGTAACTACTAAAAACACTTTAAGCCTGCTCGCATTAATCAAACGAATTGAGATGTATTACAATTTCTTTCTTTCTTTGAGCACAACCTACAACTAAATAACCTATCTCTCTACTCAGTAAGAAGTTCTAACCCAAACTTAGTCAAATTATGCCTCATCTTGATCCCTTATTTCCTTGTGCAATTCTTGAGGAATTAGACCCTATTATTTAGGAATTTTCTTCCAATTGATTGTGAAATTCCCAAGGTTGATCATTTGGTTGCATGCAACAGATGTACACTCAAGACTAGGCTACAACTGATGTTACACTACCTTCAAATCTCCACCACAGTTGGGGAACTCAAAATATTTGTATGCACTAGCTATTTTAAGTTGATTGATCAGTTAACTATATGATCATTGAGTTAGATTGCTTTCCCACCACACAACTAACCTTCTACTAGTTCTATCAACAATTATACCAAGTTTAACTAAAAACAACTTGAAATAACTGACCTTAATTGCTACAAATTAGCAATCACACATGCTTAACTGAACTTCAAACCCTCTAACTTGAATTTACTGAGTAAAATGAGTGGCACAAGACATGTCACACAAGTTAATTGCATCCAATTTATTTGCTGATGTGGAAATTCGAATTTTCTCAATTTGACCAAGGCAAAATCAAATTGAGACTTTCTTGCTGCATTTTTCAACACTCCCTCTCAGCAAGAAAGGGATTATCAACCACCCCTATTCTGCACATATGGAACCCAAACTTCCTCCATGACACTTTGTCAATATGTCAAAATATTTTTCCTCTTTTCTAAATTCAGGCTTTTGTGATCCATACTGAATAATTAAGAAAATATTTTCAGTATTAACCACATAGGAAAAAGTTTTACCAACACGTTTCGAACCATCTAGTGTGGTTCATCATCAAGATAAGATGAGAGGCAGACCATGGCACCAATTTAAATAGAGAGAAATGCATTATAGAAACATTATGTGCCTCTGCACACAGCCCCATAAATGATGATACCAAATATCTATATTCTTGTAATGATCGTGAAATACCAGATTCTCAAAGAGGTTAATGTAAATCTTATTATGACAATAGATCACTGTTGAATCCATCATCCGGTGAACAGTCCCACAAGTATCTTTCTCGTCCAAATTACCTCAGATGATGCTTGACTTGCAACCATGTATTCTACTTCTGCTAAGTTGAGCGCCATAGATCTATGCTTCCTACTATACCAGGAAACCGCTACGAACCCAACACTAAAAATTCCACCTAATGTACTCTTTCAGTCGGATGGACTCCCCACACAATCTACATATGTGAATCCACATAGCTTCACTCCCTTTATCTATTTCTACTATAATCCATACTCGGTAGCGCCTCTAAGGTTCCAAAACAATTTGGTTGTCCTAACCATAGCTTGGATTAGCTAGTTGAATGCATAGCACATTTCTAGTCGTGTGCTCACAAGGTACATCAATAAACCCACTAACTGTCAGTAAATGGTAGCATCCACCTCTTCACCTAAAGTGTAGTCTCCTTCTTCCAGTTGGTCACTAGAGGTGTCTACATGGGATTACAACACTCCATGAAAAATCTTTGCAATATCTCATTTGCATACTTGCCTTGAGACACAAACGATTCCCCATCACCTTCCCATACTTCAAGCCAAAGGAAGTAGTGCATGAGACCCATGTCTTTCATCTCAAATTCCCTTACAAGATCCTCCTTACAAGAGATGATCAACTGCTCATCACCTGTTAATATTAAATTATCAACATATAAAACAATGATAAGCAATTTAGCTTATAACAAAATATGATATAGGTTCAAATCCGCTTTACTTTTGGTGAATCCCAAACCAATGAGATAACTATTGATCCAGGTGTACCAAGCACGAGGTGCCTATTTGAGACTATAAAATGCTCGCTTGAGTCTACACATGAGACTCCCAATAAAATGTCTCAAAACCTTCTAGTTACTTGATGTACACCTCCTCCTCAATAACCCCATTGATGAATGTTTTCTTTACATCCATCTAGTAGATCTTCCACTCCATCTGTGTAGCGAATGCAAGAAATGATCTAATGGATGAATTCCTTGCTACAAAAGAAAAGTTTTCCTCACAGTCAATTCCCTCAACTTGAGATAATCCTTGGACACAAATATGGCCTTATATTTCTCTATCCTTTTGTCTCGTGCATGTTTAACATTGAAGATCCATCTCGAACCCATAACCGATTTATCTGTCAGTCTTGGAACCACTTCCCAAACACTGTTCTTCATGATGGATTCATATTCTTCCATCATTGCATCAACCTAAACTGGTTGCTAAACTTCTTCCTCAAAAGAGGATGGATTAGTCTCTACAAGCTCAGTCATTAGAGCCATGTAGCCAGTGTACCTCTCAAGTGACTTCCTATGCCTAAGAAAAATTGAAGGAGCTCCACATTCTCCCTCCCATCCTACACCATTCTATCAACTTCTTTGGTTCCTTTTCTCCCTTCTCTAGATGGTTACGATTGAGTGGATGTCTCCACTCTCTTCTCCTCTATTTGTGGATGCTCCACAACTTCCTGAGATGCCTCCTTTGGAGCTAAAATCTCCTCTTCTGGTTGGATCTGAAGCTCGCTCTCAAGAGAGCACCACATCGCTTTCTCCTCATCAAAATTTACATCCCTTCACATAGTTGTCATTCCAAGGGAAGATAAGTACACACAATAATTGTGTAGAGTTTCCATGTAACCCACAAAAACTCCAAAATTTGTTGTCGAATCAAGCTTCCTCCTTGAATCTTTCGAGACATGGAAGTAAACAGACACTCCAAAAATTCTGAAGTGCGACACATTTGACTTTCTCCCCAACGTTGTTGTAATCATACCAAAAAATCGATGAGAATTATGGTTCTGTAAGTATACTGCTATGTTACATGCCTCTGCCCACAAACGTAGTGGTAGGCCTTGGTCAGTTAGCATAAATCTTGCAGCTCCCACAATGCTACAATTCTTTCTCTCAGCTATGCCATTCTATTGCAACTTTTGGGGTGTTGTCATCTCTCTTCAAATTCCTTCTTTCACACAAAAATTCTTGAATTCACTTGAAACATACTCATCTCCATTATCGCTCCTAAGAGCCTTCACCTTCTTGCAGATCTATTTCTCAACTAATGCCTTGAATTCTACAAACTTTAAGAATGTCTCATCCTTCTTCCACATGAAGAATATCCAACACTTCGTTGAGAAATCATCAATAAAAATAACAATTTTTTTGTGTCTCGTAGTGGAGGCTATTGAGAAAGGTCCACAAACATCAAAGTGGACTCTTTCCAAGACTGCATGCGCTTTTCTTTCTCAATCATGGAATGTGGATTTCACATACTTTCCCAAGGTACAACCTTTGTAGACATCTTTCTTCTCAAGTGCTCCTTTAGCGAGGTCAACAGGTATTCGTTGCATAATTTTTAGGGTGCCATGATGCAAATTTCCCAATCTCCTGTGCCAAAGTTCATCGAAATCGCAACTCTACACTTTCTCTTTCTTACTGCTTAATGCAGCGCAATCCTCCACATCCAACTTGTACAGGTTCTTCACATGAACCCTAATCTGCTTCACCTATCTAGTGGCTATGTGTATCAGAAGTTCTTTCCCTTTGCTGAAGATCACATCATGACCAAGATCTTCCAAAACTGCTACAAAGATGAGATTCTTCTTTAGGCCTGGAACAAACATGACATTTGTGAGGAAAAGAGGAGATATTGGCTCCCTCTGAAAGGTTATTGTACCAATCTCGGTTTCATTGTACCTTTCGTCATCCCCAAACTCAATATGCATTTGGAGATCCTTCTCCTCTAGGTCACTGAAAAACTCTCTACACACTAGCTCAAACTATGAAGCCAATGCCTCACCTACTGCTCCTACTAAGTTCTTCTTGCTAAACTTTTTGTGAGGACACTGTAGCATAGTGCCTGAATTCATGAAAATTGAAGCATTTTATTTTGGACAAGTATTTCTTCTTGCCCCCTTAGATGGATTGTAGTTGGTTTGAGATTTATTCCCTTTTCCCTTCTTTCCCTTTCCAACCATTGCATAAATTTCTTCATCCTCTACTTTGGATGGTGTTCCATCCCAGTTATTTCTCCTAAACTCTTCTTGTACCAAGTCAAACCACAACCTTCCCACTTTGGTAAATTTTCCCTTCCATTTAACGAGTCCTAATAGTTATGCCAGGATTTTGGAAGACCTAGAAGAGCTAGGCTCACCATTTCCCCTTTTGCAATAGTCACACCAACCCCTCCAAGCTCATACCGAACTTGTGTAAATTTGGTGAGATATTGTGGGATAGTATCATTCTTCTCCATTTTAATTTTTTGAAGTTTGTCTTTGAGGACCACTTTTCTATGATCATTGTTATTCTTGAATAACTCTATCAATGCCTTCCAAATTGAGAAAGGAGTTTATTTTCCATGGATATTTGAAACAATTTGGTCTCTCACTTCCTCCAAGATTTTTCTCCTCGCCCTGGCTACATCTTTATTCCATTGGGCTAGATTGTGTGCATCATATGCCTGTGGCTTTGCAATATCTATCTTGACATATTCTAGTAATCCATTGTCAATAAGCATTACCTCCATGCGATTCTTCCATGCAATGAAAGTCGAGTTGCTTTCCAAGGCATACTCTAATCTCAACCCGTTGAAGGTCATATTCCTAACTTTGAAGTAATCTTGCAACACTAAGGCTACAAATTTGAACCTATTAAGGAACAAATGCGAAATTTGTGTTCTAATATGAATCTTGCTCTGACACCATGTAGAAAATATGGTGATATAATGGTAAATTCTCAAGAAGTTTGATCTAAAATCGGGAGACACAATCCTACTCTACTGATTTGTGGAACCCAATTCACAATTTAGAACAATAATCACACACATGCAATAAGAAACAACACACATGCACAATATGTTTTCTAAAGGAAATAAATTGATAAAAAAACCCTTAATCTAGCTTGCATTAATCAGATGAATAGAGATGTATTACAATTTCTTGCTCGCTCTGAGCACAACCTGTAGTTGAATAACTTATCTCTCTGCTCAATGAGAATCTATAACCCAGACTTATTCAAATTCTACCTTAGCTTGAGCCCCTATTTCCTTGTGCAATTTCTGAGGAATTAGACCCCTATTATTTTATAATTTTCCTCTAATTGATTGCGCAATTCCCAAGGTTGATCACCTGGTTGCATGCAACACGTGTACACTCAAGACTAGTTTATAACTAATGTTACATTGCCTTGGAATCTCCATCGTAGCTGGGGAACTCGAATTCTCTGCATGAACTAGCTATTTTGGGATGATTGAACAGTTAACTAGATGATCACTAAGTTATACTACTGTCCCACTACACAATTGACCTTCCACTAGTTCTATCAACAGTTAGTACTAGTTTAACTGAAAACAACTTAAATAACTGACCTTGATTGCTACAAATTAGGAATCACACATGCTTAACTAAACTACAAACCCTCTAACTCGAATTTACTGAGTAAAATGAGTGACACAAGCCATGTCACACAAGTGAATTGCATCCAAATTGTCTGCTGATGTAGAAATTTGAATTTTCTCAATTTAACCAAGGAAAAATCAAATTGAGACTTTCTTGCTACATTTTTCAACATTTTTTAACCACCTTTTAGCACAATTTTAAAAAGAAAAAGAAAACTATGGACACATATGATCCACATAAATATGGTCAATATTCCCTCTCATTTAAAGATCATTTTGTAGAGTGTGGATGTGGATTTCATTGTTCTGAGTGTGGAGGAGGCTTCACAGTCTGCATAATGAAAACCACCTCCACACAGTGAAAACCAACAACTTATTACAATCATGATACAACCTTACAAGTAGTTTCCATCAATTTTGTTTTCATCCTTTGAAGCATCCTCAAAGATCTTTTGACTCTACGATTACTTAAAAGAGGATATCCCCATATATTCCGTTCAACATAATTATCCTGAAGGAATTTTAAAGATCGTTGTGTAGAGTGTGTAGGTGGCTTTCATTGTGTGGATTGTGGAGGTGATCTGAATTTCTGTAGGAAGGAAATGAACTACAAATTTAAACAAAAACATAGAGATACAACAACTGTTGAAAATTGTTTACATGTAGAAAAGAAACAAACTAACTCAGGGGATGGTAGCTTATCTCTGAGAAGAGATGTGATGGTTACATGTCTTCTGAACTATGTTACAAAGAGGTTTAGAGGTGTTTTTGTCATCAATAAATAATGGAAAACCCTAAGAATCAAAAAACCTAACCCTGGGAGATGAAGCGCCAAAATCTTATGGGCCCTGCTGGGGTTAGTTGGAACTTCAACTTCCCAGGGTCATAACATTGGAATAAGATCTATGTTTGGCACGCACGATACCTCGTTAGAAAGATCTATCCAAGGAAAAAAATTGAATACAAATGAAGGGTTGTTCCTATTACTCCATTTCTCAAAAAAGCATTGTTTAGAGCTTCAAAACAACTCTAGAAGTTCAAGACTCAAAAAAATGCCAAAAATAGAAAATTGTTGAAATATGAAATTGTGCTAGAAATTAGGAATTTGAAAGGAAACAATGTTGGCGGTCCAAGTAGAATAGGTAGGTGGCCACCAATATCCACCTAGATTAGGAGGTGGCTTCACACACCACACAATGAAATCCACCTTCTTGCAATCTATCTTAGACTATAAAAAGATTGGAAAATAAAATTCAAAAACTATTAGCATGCGCTCTATGTGTTTGTGCATTAAAGCATTTGGAAAAACGTTTGTAACTGAAGTCCTTAAAGTGTAATATTTCCAAATTTGACTTTGTGGCATAAATAATTCAAATTTGGCCATTAAGTTTTAGTGTCCAGAGAACACCAGCTATTTGGGAAATCAAAAGTGAAGATGTGGAAATAGTAAGATCTATGTCCCAATGTTCAAGCAGTAGAGCAAGAAGAAACAATGTCATACCCACTGATAATCCTAAATATTCTATTCCTAAATATTCTATTGATAATGGTGCACATGAGGTCCTATGATTTAAGTTTATAGAAAAGCCATTCAAAGTGATCTATATTTTCTTTAATATTCTCTTTTAAATATATGATTATTGTAGCCTATGTATTTTTGTTGTTAGAAGTACACTTACGTGCAATTCAAATGCAAATCCAATGATGACCTACTCATTGTATTAACAGCTCAATTAGGATAACAATATAATTGACCTCGATTTTCCATTATCTACTAGGATAATAATATCATTGACTTCAATTAGGACAACAATATTATCTACTTTGGACTCTGCACTGTAATATTTTTCATGTTGTGTATGTCTGGAATTATGGTTGTCAATGCATTGTTTAACAAGTTGTATGAATATAAGTTCGTCATGGTGCCAAACCATGGCAGTATGGTGCCCGTGAGTCTGTTGCTCGATAATTCAAGTAGAGAAAGATTCCTCGGCATTGTCGATAACCAATTGGGAATGCTTCCCTCAATGTTGCAACAAGCGAGGGAGATTTCAACTAATTCACTAAACTTCACTAGCATTGTTATTGGTCAGAGAAATTCCTTGCATATTGACCAAGCGTCCTAGAGAAGATACCAGAAATTTGCTTAATTCATTTTCCTGTAGACAAAGAAATGACAGTGGCATGACATTTCATAAGGAATCCAGGATGCTAAAGTCCATAGCTAATAAATTCACTACATGACTACAAGAGTTGCAAAATATTTATGTACAAGTTTGCCACTACCCATCGTTGCCTTCCATAAAAGGTCCCAATTTATCATGATTTTTCTTTTTTTAGTTGTGTTATCATATTTTTTTGGAGGTGCAAAAGAAGCTTTCATTCTGCGGAGTGTGAAGTGTTAAGTTGGCTTTCCATATACGAAGTGCAGAGTCGAGAAGGAAATTGTGCAGAAGTAGATTTCATTTTGTGGAGTGTGGAAAAAGTGTGTGAAAAGACAAAAATAATAATAAATTACGAAAACGATTGCGTAAATATAACATTCAAGAATAACGACAAAACACGAATCTCGCATCACCTTAATCATTTAATTAATAGTATAGACAAAAACTATACTAATTTGCAACTATCAATATTATTATCTATAACAACTTCCTCCAAAATCCTTATTACTACATGCATGGCATCCATTCTTATCCTAGATTCTTATCATACCTACTACATTAACAAATACAATCTGTAAATAATTCGTTTAAAGTTCTAAACCAATATACTCGAAATTAACATATGCTACATTAGCGTATGCATATTTTCATGATTAGTTATAATGTGGTCAATTTTCTAATATTAAATTTTGTGTATCAATTTTGAAACATTTTTATATTTCAAACGAAAACTCCACCTATTATTAGCTTTCCCATTATATATATTTCATTTTACAAAGGATTGTTATTGTATATGTACTCCATTCTTAATTTTTCTCATATTTATTCTTTTAAATTTATTTACCTTTATCTAAGTATTCATATATATATACTTCTGTATTTTAAATAAATTCTTCTAACTTCTCTTTAATTTATTAGTTTAGTTTTTTATTAACTTTTTTTTTAATATTATTTTCATATTAATAAATATATTTATTAAAATGTTGTCCACAAAATCTTGGATAGACAGTGATCAGGTACTCTATGATGAACCCCAGAAATGGGTAATTATATGGGCTCATTTTGCCTCTTAATTCGACTTAATCCACCATTCTCATTATTTTATTGCATGTTTTTGAATATATTTATGCTAATAGAGTGAATTGGGTTAGTCATTTTGCCATGTAGTCTAATGTGTGCTTTATGCAGATTTTTTGACCAATTTTGGACAAAGTCAAGGGATTTATGAGCAAATGGCAGCAAATACTCGAGGGAAATAGGGAAGAGGATTTGTAGGGGGGTATCTCCTTCATTTATGACCCCTTTCCTTGAATCCTCCATCAGCAACTCAGAGCACAAAGGTCCACATTCCAAGGGGCAGCTGAGCAAGTAAAGAAGGATTGTTGTTTATCTCCAGTTCGGGGAAGTAGAGCTCCTTGATTTTAGGAGGACTGTTGGAGGACTCCATTTGTATAAATAAGGGGGCTTAGAGCCTCAGTTGGTTAGCCAGTCATTAGTATAATTTTCGCACTTTTGTGTAGCACTTGTTCAGCTTATTTTCAAGTTCCTTTTTTAGAACAGTTTATGTAATGTGACTATTATTTTTTATAATGGAGATGAAACAGTTTTTGAGTTAGCAATGATCTCTTTCAGAGCGCTGAAGCTCTTGGGTTAGGGCCCAACCCAAGATACCCAACACCTCTTGCTTTGTACTTATATGTTTTTGCTTTAGTTCACGAGTTAATTTCTGTTACATAGATTCATCTTACTTTGTTTAAATTAGGCTGCTTTTGATAGTTTTCATAGTTGTTTTTGTTTCAGCTGCTCAAAGTAGGTTAATTCAATGATAAAACAAGATTCAAAAAGGCCAACGGTAGGCCCTAATCCCCTTTCTCCCTTCTGGGACTATGATTTGAGGTCAAGGCACTACTGCTGCCATCAAAAACACAGTTTTGCTCTTCCATGCAACTGCTAGTGTGATAACTTGATTCAGAAAGACTGATATATTGATTCAGATTCAGTTGCCTAGATCATTTCCTGTTCTTTTACCATAGATCTCTCTGCATGCTTTTCTATTCAAAGGTTACTGTTTAGCATTTTCTATTTGTAGGTCAGAAATTAGGTCAAGCTAAAGAAATTTATGTTTTCATGGTATAGTTAGTCCTTTCTTTGATCAGTTTTTGTAAGTAGATGTGCAGATCTCTTGCAGGACACCTCAACTCACCATACATCCATAAAGAAACTAGCATCAACTCACTTCTCACATATTTCCCAAGTCATACACAACATTTCGCCAATCTGCCCTAATTTATGCATTTTTCTCCATAAGCTTCCCTCTTGCCATTTAAACAAATCCAACCATCATGTTCTTTCTTGATCTTCCTTGACAAGCTCCAGACACCTCAACACCTTCAACTAGCCTTTAGTTACCCTTTTCCAACATTTTTCCACCTTCAAAACTCCAAAAATAGCTCTCGGCCTCCTCTTGTAGATCCTCCTGTAAATCTCCTGCAACCTCCGCTAGAATTCCCTGTAAGTGGTTTTTCGAAATCCGATTGCAATGGAAGTCTTTAGAAGGGTACTAGGGGCTTCTTAGGACCTCTCCACACCTTCCTCCACCTCTGAAAAATCCAACTCCATCTTCCTTTGCCACCAAATCTCTGCACAATCACAACTAGATAAATCACAAGCATAATAATTTCACATAAAAACACTCAAAAACACAAAAAGATGTTTTCTTCTCATTTATTTTCGGAAGTAGCTTGAATAAATGCAACTTACCTTTTCAATAGTCAACGACACTCATTTCATTAGTTTTCATATCTTTTCTTGCAAAAGTAGGGTTAGTAGGTAAATTAGGGTTTTCTAGGATTTGCTAGGGTTTGCGTCACATTTCAGTTTTCCTTATATTTCTGCAAATAGAATAGCCTCTATAGAGTTAGCTTTCTTTCATCACAGTTAGAAGCTTCTTCTGAGAATTCATAGAAGCTAGCTTAAGCTCCTACTAATCTTACACCAGCTGACCAAGTGACAGCCTGCAATAAGAGCTTGTACTTGTGCATACAACACCGTCGCTTCCAAGTTTGTTACAAACTACTAGGTCGATAAAAGTAAAGTAGGAAGCCCTAGGAGTTGCAACATTATTGCTGCAATACTCGTGCTTACCACTTTTTAGCGCCATTGCCGGGGAAGCGTCAGAGTATTTTGTGACTACTGCTTTCTTCTATTTTCTACTGCAACATTCTACTAAGTAGTTTATTTCAGCAAAAGTAAAGTATTTGTTTCATTTAAATTCTACAATTTCAATTTTACAAAACCAGATTAGGCATTTCCTGCTTTCATTTCAATTCCTGCAATTTCCATTTCAGCAAAGTAGATTAGGCATTTCCTGCTTTCATTTCAATTCTACAATTTCCATTTCAGCAAAGTAGATTAGCCCTTTCAATTCTGCAATTTCTATTTTAGCAAAAGTATATTAAACATTTCCTCACTTTCATTTCAATTCTGTAATTTCCATTCCAGCAAAGTAGATTAGTCATTTCCTTGCTTTCATTTCAATTCTGCAATTTCATTTCAGCAAGTTCATTTCAGTTAGTTGCAATTTGTTGTTCAATCCATTTCAGTTTTGCAGGTACAAGCAGAAAATAAATAAATAAATATAAATATAATATATAATATAAAATAAAATTAATATAAAAATAAAATAAAATAAAATAAATAAATAAATAAATAAAATAAAATAGAAAATAAATAAATTAAAAAAAATATAAATAAATAAAAAAAAATCACCCAAAAAGAGATTTCCTTTCATGCCTCGTAGGAACAGTGATAATTCAGGAAAATTCCTACTGAACACCCCCACCACATCACAAAGTCACTATTCTCTCTTCTTCGGTGGCAATGATCCAAAAGAACCTATAAGTGAACCACCAGAGATATACGAAGATCCTATAGCAGAAGAAGAGCAAGAAAACATCCCTCCTGAGACCATGGTTGAAAACAAAAACGTTAGAGGGAATGGGGAAAGAGTAGAGGGTACCTTTCCCATCTGAGAGACCAATGGGGACACTAAAATGAAGAACATAAGTTCTTCAACCTTACCTCACTTCCATGGGTTGACTACCGAAGATCCTGATACCTTTTTGTTTGAATTCGTTGTTATTTGTCGAACCTATGACTATGTAGAAGATGAGAAGAAGTTGAAACTGTTTCCTTCTACCCTCAAGGATGCGACATTGCACTGGTTCATGGGTTTACCTGGTAACAGCATCACAACTTGCACTCAGATGCAGCAAGCCTTTAATAACAAATATTGGGACTATTGTAGGTCAAAGGATACCAAGGAAGAAATCTTCTGAATGACCATGGGAAGCGATGAATCCTTGGAAGATTATGAATAGAGGTTTCAACTCAGTTATAAAAGGGCCTAGTGCACACTTGACCCTGAATCTCTAAAGTTAGTCCTGCTTAGAGGAGTCCCGGAAGACCTTTTAGATACACTACATTCGCTGGCTGGGGGGACATCTACCAACTACCTTATGAAGACATAAAGATGGTGTTTAGAAACCATTCTAGGGTAGCCAAAAAGAAAGGTAGGGGAAGTCAGCCCCTAGCCAGTGCATCCTCATCCAGTTCATCCCTCAGAAGTGAATTTGGAAATCCACTGGAAGATTTCAAGAGCGATATGATGCATACTCTTGCCATCCAAATGGATACCTTGCATATCAAAAGAAAACAAGAGGAATTAGAGAGGGCTTTGGCCATTTTTTTCCCTAGATGCACCAAAAGGCATCCTAGGAATGAATTTCTATTGAACTCTATAGATGTGTGTTCAATTTGTGAAGACCATTCTATGAATAAGTGCCCTTCCTTGCTCAGACTTAAAACTACATACCAGTGGGGTGAAGGAGCCACTGAACCACTCTATTTCATGAACCAAAGGAGCCCACATGTGTCGGGTCCCTATAATACTAGTGATTACCCCATTACTATTGTAGTTGTATCTCTTATTAATA